>ML423609.1:61327-118614 GCA_005239525.1 Nicotiana knightiana
CCCCGACCTCGGCTTGAGTTGTCCGCTCGGGTAAGCCTGGTCTAGAAGAAAACCCCAGGATATAAACTTAGAATAACATAGCCTCATGTCGGATCCCTAGTAGGAACGATTATTTGCATCATGTGCATTTGACTTAGGGGACTCAACACAAGGGTTGGGTCCGTCTAGGACAGGTTTCCCCAAAAACAAAAGACTACCCTGATGCACCTTACCTGCTACGTATGAATTTATTTGTTTCAGCTTGTGTATTGACCGGCTAAACTAAAAAAAAATAAACAGAAAAACCAAGAGTGAGGTAGAATAGAAAATTCACCTTGTTTTAAAAAAAAAATCCTCGTATTTATCCCGAAACTCTGTCAAAATTTCTGAAAATAATATTCCAAAACAAAATGAGTGGATGTATATTTTTAATCAGTCAAGATTTTTTCCGAACTACGCATTGTTTGATTATCAAAGGTGTGAGATACGTAGGCAACCCTCGTCGGGTCCAACTCTGTTTTTTTAAATCAAAATATATAGCCCTAAATAAAATCAGGTGACGCCATTACTGCCTGATTGCCCAAAATGGGGCACCGGAAGGCCGTTTTTGCAAAAGTGGCCGCCTAAGGTTTGTCTTTAAATTTCGACCCAATTTGCAAACAGGGCCTTAAAAACATCCTATACGAAGTATTGAAGGGCCGTATTCGCAAATATGGCCCATTTTTCTTTATTACAAAACCCTTTGCAAAAAATAATAATAATAACGCTTTTCAAAATTTTTGTGGTTTTAATTAAAAAAACGAATGTGCAGGATGAATACAGTTGAAAACATTCCCTTCAAGGCAGTCGAGGAAATCCCTTTAGGACTCCATATGTGGTGGAGCGACTTGGGGGAAGCTAGTAGGAAGTCTGTTATGAAAGCTTTAGGGGGACTTACAGGCCTTTTAAAAATCAAGCCGAGCTTGGACATCGTCGAGGCTCTAGTACTGTTTTGGGATCCTGCCCACAACGTGTTCCACTTTTCAAACTTTGAATTGATTCCCATGATAGAGAAAATATCAGGGTATGTTGTTCTTAATGACAATCTTAGAAGTCGGTACCCAGTGGCACCTAGGGCGGTGACTCCACATAAGTTCTTGGATCTGTTAAGCATTAGTCGGGACTTCAAAGACCCACACCTGTCTGAAGGTTTCTGCACTTTCTAATTTCTTTACAAATTTTATGGAGATCCCCGAGGTTATGAGTCTAATAACACTGGTCTAACTCACAAAGATCAGGCTAAATGGGAAGCCCGCCGAGGGCTGGCTTTTGTGGTAGCATTCTTGGGTACCTTGATTTGCCCCAGAAGTGACGCATGCATAAATTTCGGGCTTGTGGGAATGGAAAATTTCATGATGAAAAATCCCAATGGCACACTTATACCAATGGTCTTAGCCGAGATTTATCGCGCTCTAACAATTTGCCAATCTGGTGGAAAGTTCTTTGAGGGGTGCAACCTGCTTCTGCAAATCTGGCTAATCGAGCACCTCTGTCACCCCCAGGCTACATGAACTACGGCTTAACCGGTTTGAATTGCATCGAGGAACATGGTACTCGGGTAAAGGGCCACAAATTTCCTGAGGGCACGGAAGCCTGGCACTCATACTTAAGTTTACTGTTTGCCGACCAAATTGAGTGGACGTTCGGGTGGCTCCCTGTCAGCGAGGTTATCAACATGTCTACTGAGGTTTGCTATCTCATGTTAATGGGCCTGCGAAGTATTCGTCCATATGCCCCACACCGAGTCTTACGCCAATTGGGGAGACAACAGGGTATTCCCCATGACGAGGATTTAAGCCAACAAGCCATTGAGTTATGCCCGAGAGATGCATTTCCTGAAGGCAGTGTCCGTCAA
Source organism: Nicotiana knightiana (assembly GCA_005239525.1). NCBI lineage: Eukaryota > Viridiplantae > Streptophyta > Magnoliopsida > Solanales > Solanaceae > Nicotiana > Nicotiana knightiana. The sequence goes on from ML423609.1 coordinate 63,201, forward strand.
ATCTGGAACGAGTGCAGGTTTTTAGAACCTCAAACTCGGGTGAGAAATTTATCTAAAGTGGAAGTGGAGCCCGCCTACACCTTTTGTTATGGCATAAGAGGCAGGGAGCATCAAGAGCAAGAGCGACCCGCAAAGAGGCCCAACGTGCAACAATTCACCGAGCAAACACAAGAGCATTGGGCCTGGTTAGAAAAAAGAAAACAGCTATCGAACCACAATAAGCAAGTTGGAAGCTCAGGTCAGGGAAATCAAATTTGAAAACGTTCTACATACTGCCACAATTGAAGGAGAGAAAAATAGATTAGCCCAAGAAAATGAATTTCTCCGGGCCCAAATACAGGAATTAAAAACAGCTGCTGAGAACCCGGAGAGAAGAAGAACTGATGAAAGGCTTATCAACAGCCTGAGGCATAAAGTGTGAAGCTATGGGAATGATCTAGATAAAGCTGAAGAAGAACTGGCTGGAGTTCGGGCAAGATTAACAAGAAGTGCAGAAGAAAGAACAGAGTTTGTCCAGAGACTAAAAAGAAAATATGACCAGGAAGTCATAGGCTTGAAGGAAAAATTGGCCGTTCTCGAGAACGAAATGGCCAAACAGGCAAAAAGATTTAAGACTGAGAGGGAACAGTGATATGCCATGATGGCTCAGTTAGAAAAAGAGTTGCAACAATGGCAAGAGCAGAGTCACAAAGAAGTCCAGACTTTAGAGGCAAGATCCCAGCAAATCGGGCGCCTACTTGAAGAAAGGGTATCATCAGGCAGAGGTCCAAGAGATAGCTGACTACATCATCGCCAGATGCCAGAAATGCGAAAATATGACTCGGACCACTTTCTTCTCAGCGGTTATGATCTTCGTCCACAAAATAATGGACGACCTTTACCGCCTCCGGCAAGACATAGCACGCAAGGCCGTGGCAAGGCCGAATGATGCCCCACCGGCCCTTGGAGCAACAAAAGCACTAATGTATTTTTGATGTTTTTCAGTCTGTAGTCATGTCTGAGTCCACAGTAGTTTTTATATTTTCAGAAAATATGTGTCGAGTCTGTTTTGCACATTTTGAAATTCCAAAAGTGGGCTACAAGTTTTCTGTAATCAGAAGTGTTTTATTTTATGAATGAAATTCTAGATTGAAACTTTAGAAAAAATATGTATTTCTGTCTTTTGGTTTTGCTAGCATGAACTACGTGATGATCTGATTCACGCGGCGCCGTGATACGTAGGCAATCCACATAGGATTCGATCATAACCATAAGAAANAAAACCCATAAATAAAGCCGGGATGAAGTACACAACTGTTGCAAAAACATATAGAAAAGCTTTTAAATTACTCAGGTGCATTGCATACCCCTAACGTGCGATTGTCTATGTGACAAATGCTTCAACCTAACATTTTGTTGGTTCAATCTTAAGGTATTTTTAGGTGGTCGGTTTTGCAGTAACCTGGCTTCCCATCCTTACTTCACTAGATCAAAAGGGAGCACAAAAATGACATCTGAAAGTCACTTGCCGATCGTCAACTCTTCTGTAGAAGACCTAAATCCGGCCATCCCAACATCTGAGTCAGCAACAGCTGAAGAAAACAGGACCCTGCATTGCCGCATGCTGGAAATGTGGGACGCATGGTCCAATGGTAGGGAACCACCCAGTACCATCCTGGGTCTCCCAGAGATAATTCTCAGGGCAGGTGGGACATCCAACATCCCCATAAGTTACCCAGCCACGCCGTTTGGATATCCAACTATGTCGCCGGAAGGCCTTCTGAGGTTCGCCACCAGGCCCTGTTTTCTGGTGTGTCTTCCAACATCTTCAACGCACCACCAATCTCCGCCACGGCTCCACCAACTATCTCTGGGCCAAGTTTCGAGTCTCCAGCATTCACATTCCAAACACCATTCGTCCATCAGGATACCACTCATGTCACTCCCAATGCATACCCCCAACAACCTCAGCCTGAGTTTACTTTGGGACAAGATAATAAAATCCTCGAGCATGAATAAATAACTCGAAAAATGAAGAGTATGGAACAGAGCCTCAAGAATATACAGGGGCTGAGCGGGCAGAAAAGCGTCTCCTATACAGATTTGTGCATGTTCCCGCACGTCCACTTGCCTCTTGGGTTTACAACCCCCAAATTTGAAAAATATGACGGACATGGGGACTCCATAGCTCATCTGAAAAGGTATTGTAACTAACTCCGTGGAGCAGGTGGGAAAGAGGAATTTCTCATGGCATATTTTGGAGAAAGCTTGATGGGAATTGCCTCAGAATGGTACATGGACCAGGATATATCCCGCTGTCACATATGGGATAACCTGGCACGAGACTTTGTCCGGCAATTCCAATACAATGTGGACATCGCTCCCGATAGGAACTCGCTATCCAATCTCAAAAAGACACCCTCAGAGAGCTTCAGAGAGTACACCATCAAATGGCACGAGCAAGCCTCCAGGGTCAAACCTCCGATGGATGAGGTTGAAATGGTCAGCGTCTTTCTACAAGCACAGGAAACTGACTACTTCCAAAATATGATGTCCGCCATGGGCAAACCATTTGCGGAAGCAATCAAAATTGGAGAAATGGTGGAAAATGGTCTAAAAACTGGTCGTATCCTGAGCCAATCTGCCGTAAGAGCAACCTCTCAAGCCATCCAAAGCGGATCTAGGGTTGCAGCCAACAGGAAAAAGAAAGAAAAAGGGGACATGATGGTTTTCGATGTCAGGAAGCCTCGATAATACCCAAATCCATTTCCAAAAGCTTCCCAACATTACTATCCTCACCAAGATGCAGCTTATACTACACCCCATTTTCCCTATACGGTAATGAATGCTCAGCCACATCCCAGGCCGCAGCAACAATTCAATCAGAACAGAGCTCCACCTCCGAGAAACAGCCATCCTCTCCCAGCTCCATATAATCCACGCCCTCCCCAAAACTACCCATACAACACCTACCCCCATGAACCACCAAGGAGATCTAACTTCACTCCTATCGGGGAGCCGTATTCAAGCCTCTTCCAAAAATTAGTCCAGATGGGGCTTCTACAACCCGTACCTCCGACTAGGCAAAACCCAGCATCAGCATCATACAAACCGGGGACCAGTTGTGCCTACCATTTCGGAGCAGGGGGCATGACACGGAGGAGTGTTGGACCCTTAAAAGAGTCGTGGAAAGCCTTATAGAACAAAATAAAGTGGTGTTAAGGGACGAAGAAGCTCCCAATGTGACGGACAATCCATTACCCACTCACAATCATGGGCCCGTCATCGGCATGATTTGCGAGGACCAGGATTTTGATCCAGCTCTAAAGGCCATCATCGCCATCACATATGTGTAAAGAAAGCCCAACGCAGCCTAACACGGCACCCAAACCAGTCAAACAAATGAAGAAGAGTAACCCCGTCCCCCAAGTCCCCAAGAAGGCTGAGGCCGAGACAAATAGGGGACCCTCTGAAGACGTTGTTCTTTACGTCCCCGAGGAACCCAGGAAGGAACAAAGTATGTTGAGCCCTCCCAGAAGGCTACAATTCAACAAGTCAATGATGAACGGCCCAAGAATGTACATGCAAAAGAGGACGTATGTGGCGCGGGGGCAAATAATTTCACCAAGGCTGAATGAGTCCGTGATTATCAGCCGCGCATCACAGACTCCCAGGGAAAATACTACTGCCGTCCCTTGGAACTACAACAAAACAGTGGTGACGTACAAAGGAAAAGAAATTACTAGGGAAACAGGTAATATAAACTCATCTGAGAAATAACTCAACCTAGAAGAACTGAACAAAAACAAGCAAAAATGCTTTCCCCCTGAAAAGCCGATCAGTGTCAGAGAGGCAGAAGAATTCCTCAAAAACATGAAAGCCACTGAATACGCCACAATTGAGCAGCTCAGAAAGTCCCCCACTCAGGTCTCACTTATATCCTTGCTGATGAATTCAAACGAGCATCAGAAAATCCTAATCAAAACACTTAACGAAGCATATGTTCCGGCCGAGACCACGGTTGAGCAAATGGAAAGAACGGCAGAGCAATTTTTTTAAGTCAACCGGATCTCATTTAGTAAGAATGACTTGCCCCTGGAAGGGGCTGCCCACAACAAAGCTCTCCACCTAACTGTTAAATGTGAAGGTTACTATGTGAAAAGAGTTATGATGGACGGTGGATGGGGTTGATATTTGCCCTCTCTCGACCTTAGAAAGAATGGAGATCGGTGGCTGAGAGAATTAGGCCCAACAACGTGTGCGTCCGTGCATTCGATGGTATCAAGAGAGACACGATCGGGGAGATTGATTTGGTCTTGACAATCGGCTCTGTAGATTTTTAAGTGACATTCCAGGTCATGGATATGGATACTTCCTACAATTATCTCCTTGGAAGGCCTTGGATCCATGCAGCAGGGGCAGTGCCATCTACTCTCCACCAGATGGTTAAGTTCGAATATGAAGACCAGGAAATTGTGGTCCATGGGGAAGACGAGCAATCTATTTACAGGGACCCATCAGCCTCATGCCTGAAAGTAAGAGAGGGCAGCGAGCACATAGTCTACCAGGATTTCGAGATTGTGGTTGCGGACCAGCATGAAGAAGGAACTCCGTGCCCTCAACCCTTCCTATCAAACGCATCAATTATGATCGCCAATGACATGATTAAACATGGGTATACACCTGGAAAAAGGCTCGGGTTGTCCTTGTAAGGTATTAAAGAGCCCATCACTTTGCATGCCAATAAGAAGTTCTTTGGCATAGGGTTTGAAGCTACTCCCGACAATGAACGATGGGCTGACCAACGTAAGAAAAATGGTTGGGTATTTCCTCAGCTGGTCCCACACATCACCACATCATTTGTCAATCCAAAATACGTGGAGGAAGAGGAAGAGGCTTTCACGGCCGAAGAAATCGAAGAAATATGCGGAGCCATAAGACAGATGTTGTATGAGGCCCATATGGTCCAACCAGGAGAAGGCTCCAGCATTGTCGAAGTACAGTATATGGGGCTTGATGCCAAGTTGCAAAACTGGGAGGCTACTCCATTCCCCGTCAGGCGGAAGTCCCGGTAGTTCAGCTTTTGCCATCATTTCTGCACTATGAGTTATTTCAGGGTGTAACTCAAGTGTTTTTAAATTCTTGCCTTTAAATTCCGATGTAAACCCTCCTATGTTCAAATTCAAAGAAAATGAAATCAAAACTTCATATTCTATTATTCTTTCTGATTTTTGTTTACTTTTCTTATTTTTTTCAGTCCTAATAATGCTGCTTTAAAAAACATGACATGCTTGCGGACTTCATGCTCTGGTATTAATACGCCGTCTAACCTCAAAATAATAAATCAAGAACTAGAATATGACGAAGAAGAGGCTTTTATGGAAATAAATCGAGAATTGGAATAGTTCAAGAACAAGCCTAAGCCAAACTTAAACGAAACAGAACCCGTTAACTTGGGCAATGAAGAGGAGATTCGAGAGACCATGATAAGCGTCCACATGGATGAAAAGACTAGGGACGCCTTGATTCAACTCCTATTTGAATTCAAAGATATGTTTGCTTGGTCCTACGACGACATGCCCAGACTAAGTATGGATTTGGTAGTACACAAATTACCAACCTACCCCGATCATCCACCTATCCAACAAAATCAGAGGAAATTTAAAACAGACATGAGTTGACAAGATCAAAGAAGAGGTCGCTAAACAACTAAATCCTGGAGTAATCCGAGTGGTCCAATATACCACGTGGCTGGCCAATGTGGTTCCGGTGCCTAAAAAGGACGGAAAGGTCCGAGTATGTATCGACTACCGAGATCTGAATAAAGAAAGTCCCAAAGATAATTTTCCACTACCAAACATACATATCCTAGTTGACAATTGTGCCAAACACGAGGTACAATATTTTTTCGATATGCCAGATATCACCAGGTGTTGATGGATGAAGAGGATGAAGAAAAGACAGCCTTCACTACACCCTGGGGAACATACTGTTATCGGGTCATGCCATTTGGTTTAAAGAACGCTGGGGCAACTTATATGAGGGCCATGACCGCCATATTCCACGACATGATGCATTAGGAGATTGAAGTGTATGTGGATGATGTGATAATTAAGTCCAAAACCCAAAGTGACCATGTGCAGCATTTGAGGAAATTCTTCGAACGCCTATGCAAATATGATTTGAAATTAAACCCAGCCAAATGCGCTTTCGGAGTTCCATCCAAAAAGTTACTGTGATTTATAGTCAGTCGACGGGGCATTGAGTTGGCCCCGACAAAGATAAAATATATTCGGGATCTCCCACCCCCAAGAACCAAGAAGGAAGTCATGAGTCTGTTGGATAGGCTGAATTACATCAGCAGGTTCATCGCTCAGTTGACCTCCACATGCGATCCTATAATCAAGCTATTGAAAAAAGATGCAGCCATCAAATGGACAGACGAGTGCCAGGACGCTTTTGACAAGATCAAAGAATATCTGTCAAATCCTCCAGTGTTAGTCCCACCAGAACCGGGAAGACCTTTGTTCCTATACCTGACGGTGCTAGAAAACTTCTTTGGGTGTGTTCTCGGGCAACACGACGCAACTGGGAAGAAAGAGTAGGCTATTTATTACTTAAGTAAGAAGTTCACAAGCTACGAGGCCAAGTATTCTCAGTTAGAAAGGACTTGCTGCGCTCTAACTTGGGTTGCTCAGAAGCTCCAACATTATTTATTGGCTTATACCACCTACCTCATCACGAGGCTAGATCTTTTGAAGTACATGTTCCAAAAGCCAATGCTCACCGGGAGATTAGCAAAATGGCAAATCTTGCTCACAGAATTCGATATTGCCTATGTCACTCGCACAGCTATGAAAGCCCAAGCATTGGCCAATCATCTAGCTGAAAATCCGGTTGATGATGAATACCAACCCTTGAACACTTTTTTTCCGTATGAAGAAATCAACTCCGTCGAAATAATCTCAGAAGGCGCTGACACCTGGAAAATGTTCTTCGACATAGCAGCCAATGCGAAAGGTATCGGGATAGGGGCAATCTTGATTTCACCCACAGGACAACACTACCCAGCCACGGCCCGCCTCCGTTTCTTCTGCACAAACAATACTGCTGAATATGAAGCTTGTATAATGGGCATGAACATGGCCATTGACATGGACGTAGAAGAGTTGTTGATCATGGGAGACTCTGATTTGATCATTAAGCAGGCTCAGGGATAGTGGGAAACTCGGGATGTTAAACTCCTTCCCTACAGACAGCATGTGGAGAATCTTAGTAAGTGATTCAAATTTGTTGAGTTCAGATATATTCCTATTGCCACAATGAGTTAGCTGATGCGCTAGCCGCCGTAGCTGCAATGCTTCCCTATCCGGGCAATGTTCGCATAGATCCGTTGGAGATCAAAATCAAGGAAAGACATAGATATTGCAACACGGTCGAAGTAGAACCTGATGTCCAACCATGGTATCATGATATTAAAAGATTTTTGAAGATAAGAGAATATCCCGAGCAGGCCAACGGAGACAAGAAAACCATCCGAAGGCTCGCCAGCAGTTTCTTCCTAAGTGGGGAAGTACTCTATAAAAGGACTCCTCATCCAAATCTGTAAGATGTGTAGACGCCAAAGAAGCCGAAAGGATCATGGGCGAGGTCCATTCAGGAGTATGCAGTCCCCACATGAATGGGTACGTCCTCGCAAAGAAAATCTTGCAGGCTAGATATTATTGGATGACCATGGAGAAAGATTGTTTCGGTTTCGTCCGGAAGTGCCATAAGTGTCAAATACATGGCGACCTAATCCATGCACCACCATCAGAACTGCATCCTATGTCGGCACCCTGGCCATTTGTTGTTTGGGGAATGGATGTCATTGGGCCAATCGAGCCAAGGGCCTCAAACGGGCAGAGATTCATTTTAGTTGCTATCGACTATTTCACGAAATGGGTCGAGGCCGTCACATTCAAAGTTGTCACTAAGAAAGTGGTGGTGGATTTCGTGCATAATAATATCATCTGTCGTTTTGGCATCCCAAAAACTATCATTACCGACAATGCCACAAATCTAAACAGCAACTTGATGAGAGAAGTATGTGAACAGTTCCAGATAACACACCGCAACTCGACCCCTTACCGGCCCAAAGCCAATGGTGTCGTTGAAGCAGCAAACAAAAACATCAAGAAAATTCTCAGGAAAATGATACAAACATCCAGGCAATGGCATGAAAAGCTGCCTTTCGCATTGTTGGGATATCGCACGACCGTGCGCACATCGGTTGGAGCTACCCCTTACCTATTGGTTTACGGCACTGAAGTCGTAATACCCGCAGAAGTCGAAATTCCTTCCCTCCGGATTATTGTCGAAGCAGAAATTTAGGACAATGAGTGGGTCAAGACCCGACTAGAGCAATTAACTTTGATTGATGAGAAAAGAATGGCTGCAGTGTGCCACGAAAAATTAAAGCAGCAGAGAATGGCCCGCGCTTACAACAAAAAAGTTCGACCTAGGAACTTCGAAGTAGGGCAACTCGTTTTAAGACGTATCCTTCCGCACCACGAAGAAGCGAAAGGAAAATTCGCCCCAAACTGGAAAGGCCCATACATAATAAGGAAATTGCTACCAAAAGGAGCGTTATACTTGGGGGACATCGAAGGAAATCACCCCGAAACGGCTGTCAATGCAGATGCCGTCAAAAGGTACCATGTTTGATCCTCCACATATTTTCAAATGTTCTTTGGTTGAGATGACGAAGGCTTTCATTCTCGCTACCCAAACAACATTAATCCTTTTTGCAAACCCTTTGAGCCGGTTACTCTTCTTTCATTACCCACTTTGGAACCCACAAGGGCACCGTGAGGCGACGGTAAGCAGAGAAATTAAAAATGAGAGAGCCTTGTTAGTGAAAACTCGCAAAGAGCACTACAAGGTGAGAGTGAGAAGAGAAATGAAAGAGGTTAGTTGGTGAAAACCCGCAAAGGGCACCACTGATCGAAAAGGATAATGGGTCACTGGCATGGACGCAGTCTGGGGCAAGGTTTCTCAATCTCAAGGTAATAGTTGTGATGAATTTCTGAGAGTCGGACGGTTTACACGGATCATGCATCCATTCCAAAGGGCATGTCATGTTCATTGAAGTCCGCATGCACTCCAGATAAGTCCTTCTTTCCTTTCCCCGAAAGGGACACCTCTTGTTTAAATTCATTATCCATTCAGTCATTTATTTTTCTTTTGAATCCCTTTCGGTCTAACTCTTTCCCGAAACTAAGGCAAAGAAAAGATGGCAAGACTGATTTACAGGGCTGTTATTTGACACGGGTCAATATACAAGGGCGCCCAGCCTCGTCAGGGGCATCGAGTCGATATCGATTGGCCGAAGTGGCCGATACTTCCAAACTCAAAACCTTGAAAAGAGAAAATCAAATTTAAGTGCCTATAAAGGCGAATGAAGTTGAAAGGTTGAGCCCCGCGTGGCTAACCATCTCGGCAAGGTTTGAAAATCCGAAATGTTCCAAATAACCTAAAGTTACAATTGGAAGGAAAGTCAGAAATGAAAAGCCAATAAAGGCGAAATAAAGTTGGAAAGGTTAAGTCCCCCGAGACTAACCAGTGTGGCAGAATTTGAGGGGCAAAAAGTCTCCCCCGGATACTCATGAAATCCAAAGGGAAGCAAGTGAAAGGCCTACAAAGGCAGAATAAAGCTGATGTTGGGTCCCACGTGACCGGTCACCACAACAAAATCTGGAAAGCCAAGGTCCCCGGGTTTGGAAATGAAACTCAATCCCCAGCAAACAAGCAAATAGTTGATATCTTCTTCAAAGAAGCTGGGATCAAGTAGTTTGAAATAATCAAGGCCGCAAAACCAACCATTGTTTCAAACTAACAAACTGTTCTTTGTTTGAAAGTAGGAAACAGGTGCAAAAGCAGGTGCAATCAAAAGGAATTGTGCAAGAGCTAGAAGGAGCTTTGCAGCATTGACTCCAAAGAAAGGGAAGTTTCCTCAAAAAATCTTTTCCCGCATGCCCAAAAAAAAAGAGAGAAGAATTGAAGTTGAAAATAACTCAAAGTAGTATGGGGCCTCCAATCCCCAATTACACCTTTTCCCGATGCAGGGTATACACTCCCGTAATCGATGCCAATCAAGGGTATACACTCCCTGGTTGATGATTTCTTTTCCAATCAAGGGTATACACTCCCTGGTTGATGCTTTCTTTTCCAATAAAGGGTATACACTCCCTGGTTGATGTTTTCTTTTCTAATCAAGGGCTTACACTCCCTGGTTGATTTCTTTTCCCGACGCAGGGTATGCACTCTCGTAGTCGATGCCAATCAAGGGTATACACTCCCTGGTTGATGTTTTCTTTTCCAATCAAGGGTATACACTCCCCGGTTGATGCTTTATTTTCCAATCAAGGGTATACACTCTCTGGTTGATTTCTTTTCCCGATGCAGGGTGTACACGCTCCCTAGTCGATGCCAATCAAGGGTATACACTCCCTGGTTAATGATTTCTTTTCCAATCAAGGGTATACACTCTCTGGTTGATGCTTTCTTTTCCAATCAAGGGTATACACTCCCTGGTTGATGATTTCTTTTTCAATCAAGGGTATACACTCCCTGGTTGATGCTTTCTTTTCCAGTCAAGGGTATACACTCCCGGTTGATGCTTTCTTTTCCAATCAAGGGTATACACTCCCTGGTTGATGTTTTCTTTTTCAATCAAGGGTATACACTCCCTGGTTGATGCTTTCTTTTCCAATCAAGGGTATACACTCCCTGGTTGATTTCTTTTCCCGACGCAGGGTATACATTCCCGTAATCGATGCCAATCAAGGGTATACACTCCCTAGTTGATGATTTACTTTCCAATCAAGGGTATACACTCCCTGGTGGATGCTTTCTTTTCCAATCAAGGGTATACACTCCCTGGTTGATGTTTTCTTTTCCAATCAAGGGCTTACACTCCCTGGTTGATTTCTTTTCTCGACGCAGGGTATGCACTCACATAGTAGATGTCAATCAAGGGTATACACTCCCTAATTGATGATTTCTTTTCCATCAAGGGTATACACTCCCTGGTTGATTTCTTTTCCAACATAGGATACACAATCCCTAGTCGATTTTATTTTAAAACATAAGGCCCCCCAACCCCTAGTTGATCTTGCTTTGAGATATAGGGTATCCACTCCCTAGTCTCCATTCATTCAGGGTACACAATTCCCGGCTTTTCATTGCTTTCAATAATAAAGTAGCATAGATTTTGTTACAATAACTCGCAAAATTTTCCTGGTAAAAACTGGGGCAGAAAATTTTGTTCTTTTGTTTTTTATTTTGCACAGATTACAATGGATTCGAGACGACCAAAAAAAGACGTCTCAATTCAGATTAAAAGAAAAAAAAGAGTTGAACCTAAATGCACAAAAGCGGAAAAGATGTGGACTGATCGAGACAGATTGAAGTCACAAGCTATGCATGTCCATTTCATGATCCGAAAAGCCGAAGAAGATTGAACCAGCACCTATAACTAACAAGCATCAAGATTCAGATCGAAGTCTGTATAAAGAAGCAGTCAAGACTCAAGATCAAGCTTCAGAAGACTCATAGATAGGAATCTTGTAACTCGTAGTTGATAGGTTCAGTTTAGTCTTTTTCATTTTGATTTTGGTGTAACAAGGAGCTCAGCAAGCAGTAAACAGCAGGAACATCAGTGAAATCACGGCTTCCCGGTAGTCCCAGCTACCAAATCTTCCAGAACTACACTGACATGATTCCTTATAGCCAAGGATATGTAGGCAACCTCTGAAGCAGGGTTCGGTCAAACTTTTCAAAAACGCTTCACAATGGAACATATGAATAAGTAAAAGTCGTTTATTGCTGCTCACTTTGTCTTTGCCCGAAAACTCTTCGTGTTTCCAAGCAAAGAGGGGCAGCTGTGAGCATGTGATTTTTACTCGCCATATCATCCTATAAAAATCTCAATAAATAAATTGATTTTATGAATCTTTGTTGATTTTCGGTGTTTAATTGTGAAAGATTTGTATTTTTTGCATAATTCATCTTTTAAAATTATTTAAAATTGCATCACTATTATCAAGGATTTATAAAGTTATAATTAACTATACAATAGACGAATGATGGTTATTCAACGTAATGTAGTTTTAATAACTAATTACTAAAAATTAATCATTTAATTCGATGAAATATAGATTTTATTAGGAATATAAAATTAGTCATTTTATTCTTGATTAATCTATAAATAGATGTAAAATAAGGTTTAAAATTAAATACTACATTTCTTGGATTAAATTAGATTTGAATTTAACTAATTTAATTGGTTTAGTTAATTAAAGGGGATTAAAATCGGACCTGGGCCAAAATTACCCAGGCCCAAACCTAACTCTACACGACCCAGCGACCCTGCCCAATAATGCCGAGGGATTTACATCTATACCCATTTTTGGGTCGCGTTTTAACTTATACCCGCTTTGCAAAATAAATTGCAAGCGTACCCAAACTTCAGCATTTTAGGCTTTTTCAAAAAAACTTCTGCAGAAGTGCTGAAGTTATTAGTTCATTCATTAAATATGCTGAAGTTATTTAGTTTAGTTGTAAAACTTCAGCACCCAATATGCTGAAGTTTTGTCCTGGATTCATTAGTTTTGTAGCCATTAGCTTTTGAAAAAAAAAACTTCAGCGGAAGATGCTGAAGTTATTTAGTTTAGTTGTAAAAACTTCAGCACCCAATATGCTGAAGTTTGTCCTGGATTCAATAGTTTCTCATAAAAAAAACTTTTTGAAAAAAAAAATTCAGCATATGCTGAAGTTATTTAATTCAGTTGTAAAAACTTCAGCACCCAATATGCTGAAGTTATTTAGTTTAGTTGTAAAAAAACTTCATCACCCAATATGCTGAAGTTTTGTCCTGGATTAATTAGTTTTGTCATAAAGCTTTTTCAAAAAAAACTTCAGCAGAAGATGCTGAAGTTATTTAGTTCATTTGTAAAAACTTCAGCACTAAATAAGCTGAAGTTTTGCACAGGACAACACTACCCAAATGAACCCGTTCGGTTTTGTCACGACCCCAGTTCGCCCTCCGTGAACATGTTGTGACGGCACCTAGTCCCTATGACTAGGTAAGCCTAACAATGCGGAATAACAACATAAATTCGGAAATAAGTAAGTAAAAGGGAACTGAGCAATCTAAAAGAAAGACTGTATATAATTTCCACTTGGCACATACAACCCAAAATAATACGGAAGTCTACAACATCACCCCAAAACCCGAAAACTCACGGGAACCACAGGCTAACAAAATATAATACACTGCTCTAACTCCAGAATAACTATACAACTGTAAGGAGGAATAAACTTTTCACAAAAGCTGGAATAAGATAGAGACTCCTGGTCTGCGGACGCGGCAGATATACCTCGAAGTCTATGTTGTATCTCTAAACCTCGAGGATAGTGCGCCTGAGTGGAGGTACCTAGATCTGCACATGAAAACCATGCACAGGAAAGGGCATGAGTACACCACAGCGGTACTCAGTAAGTGCCAAGCCTAACCTCGGTCGGGTAGTGACAAGGAAGGTCAGGGCCCTACTGAGGTCAAACAATATAATAGATATTTACAGTATGAAAACCGGCGGCAATAATGAGTACAATAGTGAAATAAGACAGGTCAAACAAGACGATAACTAAACACAAAATTAGAGTTAACCCGGAATATGTACAGTATAATAACCATGGTAACAACGAGGATCTACCAGGATACCGTCCTGTAGTCCTTTTCTCAAATATCCAGTGGACCTTCCGGGATACTGTCCCGTAGTCCATCATCTGTATATCTGAAGGATCTCCCGGGATACCGTCCCGTAGTCCATCATATGTATATCCGAAGGATCTCCGGGGATACCGTCCCGTAGTCCATCATATGTATATCCAAAGGATCTTCCGGGATACCGTCCCGTAGTCCATCATATGTATATCCAAAGGATCTTCCGGGATACCGTCCCGTAGTCCATCATATGTATATCAAAAGGATCTTTCGGGATACCGTCTCGTAGTCCTAATATCAATGTGCAGGAGGATCTCTTGGGATACCGTCCCGTAGTCCCAAAGTAAATAAGCAGCGGAATCTCCCAGGATACCGTCCTAGAGTCCCAAAGTAAATAAGCAGGGGAATCTCCCGGAATACCGTCCCGTAGTCCCAAAGTAAATATGCAGGGAGATCTCCTGGGATACCGTCCCGTAGTCACAAAATAAATACACAGCCACAACAAGAAGACGTTCAGAATTAGAGTGCATAAAATACAAGGAAACAGGTAATTCTAGTCCAACATACTTCACGTAGTGCAATTAAGACAAATTAAGCAAATAAGCAATTAAGGCAACTAGGCATGATTTTCTAAGCTAACATAGACTATAATTGCAAGAAGAATGAAGCAGATAAGAAAGAAACTCAGCCTAAATATTTAAAGTAAAACCGGATTTTCAACAATTTGCACAAGTACGCGCGCGTCACCTCATGCACCAGGCATTCAGTTACCAAATATCACATCCTAAGGGGAAAGGTCCCCCACAGAAAGTTAGACAAGCCACTTACCTCGAACCGGCTCAAAATCAACTTGAAATCACATGTCTGCCACGAGTATCCGACTCCAAATGGCCCAAATCTATACAATTCAATTACATATCATAAATAACATCTCATGCAACAGATTATACATTTTAATTAAAGTTACGGCGCGAAATTATGTAAAATGACAAAAACGCCCCTCGGGCCCACGACTCGGAATCGGGTAAAAGTTATATTTTCCGAACCCTTATTCACTCACGAGTCTATAAATATGAAAATCTCTCAAATCGGAGGTCAAATATCCAATCAAACCCCCAAAATTTGGTCTAGGAAGTTTCGTCCAATTTTCCCCAATTTCAATCAAAAATCTCGAATTTAAGGGCGAAATTTAAGATTAGAAACATGGAAATTAGCCTAAGATGGTTAGAAATCACTAACCTCGAATACCCAATCGAAAATCTCCACAGGAATCGCCTCTCTCGAGCTCCCAAAATTCTAAAATGGTGAAATGACATAACCCTCGGATTTTTGGAATAAAATACCCAGGCAATCCGCACCTGTGGACTCGATCACCGCACTTGCGGTACCGCACCCGCGGAAAAAGCATCGCAGGTGCAGAAGTCACTTAAAAGCACTGGGGTCGCACCTGTGGTCTGTTGGATGCGCCTGCGGTCCCGTACCTGCGGAACCCAGGTCGCACCTGCGACCACTGGTCAAACACCCCTCTATCGCACCTGCGATCAAGCCCACGCGTCTGCGAGTCCGCACCTGCGGAAAAACTTTTGCAGGTGCGAAGACACCAGAAGAGTCTGGTTCAGCAGCAGAAAAATTCCCATATTCCACCCGTTAAGCATCCGAAACGACCCCGAGTCCCCCCGGGACCTCAACCAAAACCACCAACCAAACCTAGCACCTCATTTGAACTAGGTCGAGCCTTAAAAACACATCTCATAACATCAAAATACTCAAATATGCATAGATTCAAGCCTAAGAACTTAAGAAAATTCTAGAACTCACATCTGACGCCGAAACACGTCTAAACTTATCCGAATGACCTCAAATTTTGCACACACATCCCAAATGACATGACGAAACTACTGAAACTTCCGGAATTCCATTCCGACCCTCGGATCAAGAAATCACTATCGGACAAGAAACTCCAAAAATTCAAACTTCGGCATTCCAAGCCTAAATGAGCTACAGACTTCCAAAATACATTCCGAACATGCTCCCAACCCCGAAATCTCCTAACGGAGCTAACAGAAATATCGAATTTCCATTCCGAGGTCGTCTTCACACTGCTCTGACTATGGGAAACTTTCCAACACTTAAGCTCTCATTTGGGGACTAAGTGTCCTAAAACTCTCTGAAACTTAAAACTGAACGTCCGTCAACTCAATTAAGTAGAAATATACTTGAGGAAAACAGTTAACAGGGGATCGGGGCGTTAATTCTTAAGATGACCGGCCGGGTCGTCACATCCTCCTACACTTAAAAATTCGTTCGTCCTCGAACGATCATACAGACATACCTGAAGTAGTGAAAAGATGAGGGTAACTGTTGCGCATATCCTGCTCGGTCTCCCAGGTCGCCTCCTCGGTCGGCTGACCCCGCCACTGAACTTTTACTGAAGCAATATTCTTCGACCTGAGCTTTCTGACCTGCCTGTCCAATATAGCTACATGCTCCTCAACATATGATATATCCTTGTCCAAATGGACTGAGCAGAAATACAAGACATGAGATGGGTCACCGTGATACCTCCGGAGCATCGAAACATGAAATATCGGATGAACTCCTGCCAAGTTGGGAGGTAAGTCAAGCTCATAAGCAACCTCCCCAACACGCCTCAATATCTCGAAAGGTCCAATAAATCTCGGACTCAACTTCCCTTTCTTCCCAAATCTCATAATGCCCTTCATAGGCGAAACCCGAAGCAGAACATGCTCTCCGACCATATATGAAACATCACGAACCTTTCGGTCCGCGTAACTCTTCTTTCTGGACTGGGATAAACGGAGTCTATCCTGAATCACCTTGACCTTCTCCAATGCATCCTGAACCAACTTTGTGCCCAATAACCTAGCCTTACCCGGCTCGAACCAACCCACCGAAGATCTGCACCTTCTACCATATAAAGCCTCATACGGCGCCATCTGAATGTTGGATTGATAACTGTTGTTGTAAGCAAACTCTGCCAATGGAAAAAACTGATCCCAAGACCCTCCAAACTCAATCACACACGCACGGAGCATATCCTCAAGAATATGAATAGTGCGCTCGGACTGTCCGTCCGTCTAGGGGTGAAATGTTGTGCTCAACTCCACCCTGGTACCTAACTTCTACTGAACAACTCTCCAGAACCGTAAAGTGAACTGATTACCTCTGTCTGAAATAATAGAAACTGGAATACCATGCATATGAATGATCTCTCGAATATATAACTCTGCCAACCGCTCCGATGAATAAGTAGTCAGCACCGGAATGAAATGGGCTGATTTGGTCAGTCGATCAATAATCACCCAGATAGCATCATGCTTCTTTAAAGTCCGAGGAAGTCCAACCACAAAGTCCATGGTGATCTGCTCCCACTTCCACTCTGGAAGCTCAATATGCTGAAGTAACCCTCCCGGTCTCTGATGCTCACATTTGACCTGCTGACAATTGAGGCACTTGGCTACAAACTCTGCTATATCCTTCTTCATTCTTCGTCACCAATAGTGCTGCCTCAAATCCTGATACATCTTCGCAGTACCCGGATGGATGGAATACCGCGAACTATGGGCCTCTTCCAAAATCAACTCCTGAAGCCCATCAATATTGGGCGCACAAATCCGGCCATGCATCCTCAATACCCCGTCATCTCCAATGGTCACATCTCTGGCATCACCGTGATGGACTGTGTCCCTGAGGACAAGTAAATGAGGATCATCATACTGCCGCTCCCTGATACGGTCGAATAAGAAAGATCGAGAAACCACACAAGCCAATACCCGGCAAGGTTCAGAAAGATCCAATCTCACGAACTGACTAGCTAAGCACTAAACATCTAAGGGTAAAGGCCTCTCAGCTGCATGAAGGTATGCGAAACTCCCCAAACTCTCCGCCCGGCGACTCAAGGCGTCAGCCACCACATTGGCCTTCCCCGGATGGTATAATATAGTGATGTCATAGTCCTTTAGCAACTATAACCATCTACGCTGGCGCAAATTTAGATCCTTCTGCCTGAATATATGTTGCCAACTCCGGTGGTCAGTATAAATCTCGCAAGGCACACCGTACAAATAATGACGCCAGATCTTCAAGGCATGAACAATGGCAGCTAACTCAAGGTCATGGACAGGGTAATTATTCTCATGTATCTTCAACTTTCTGGATGCGTAGGCAATCACCCTACCGTCCTGCATCAACACCGCTCCAAGGCCAACTCGCGAGGCATCACAATAAATTGTATAAGACCCTGAACCAGTAGGCAATATCAAGATTGGGGCTGTAGTCAAAGTTGTCTTGAGCTTCTAAAAGTTCTCCTCACACTCCTCTGTCCACTTAAATGGAACACCCTTCTGGGTCAACCTAGTCATAGGGGCTGCAATCGATGAAAATCCCTCCACAAAACGACAGTAGTAACCCGCCAAGCCAAAAAAACTGCGAATCTCTGTAACTGAGGACGGCCTGGGGCAACTCTGCACGGCCTCTACCTTCTTCGGATCCACTCGAATGCCCTCACTCGATACCACGTGGCCTAAGAATGCCACAGTACTAAACCAGAACTCACATTTTGAGAACTTTGCATACAACTTCTTCTCTCTCAAGGTCTAAAGCACTAACCTCAGGTGTTGCTCATGATCTTCCCGACTCCGGGAATAAACAAGAATATCATCTATGAAAATAATGATGAACGAGTCAAGATTGGAGTGAACACACTGTGCAGCAAATGCATAAATGTTGCGGGGGCATTAGTCAGCCTGAATGACATAACTAGAAACTCATAATGGCCATACCGAGTCCTGAAAGCAATCTTCGGGATATCCAGCTCCCGAATCTTCAGCTGATGGTAACCTGAGCGCAAATCAATCTTAGAAAATACATGTGCGCCCTGAAACTGGTCAAATAAATCATCAATACGAGGCAAGGGATAACGGTTCTTTACTGTAACCCTATTCAACTGGCGATAAATACACATACGTATAGAACCATCTTTCTTTTTCACAAATAAGAAAGGAGCACCCCAAGGTGAAACACTGGGTCAAATAAAACCCTTATCAAGCAATTCTTGTAACGGATCATTCAACTCCTTCAACTCAGGAGGAGCCATACGGTAAGGAGGAATGGAAATGGGCTGAGTGCCCAGCAACAAATCAATGCCAAAATCAATGTCTCTATCGGGCGGCATGCCCGGAAGATCAGCTGGAAAAACATCGGGATAATCCTGTACCACTGAAACTGAATCAACAGAAGGGGTATCAACACTGACATCTCTCACATAAGCCAAATACGCGGCACACCCCTTCTCAACCATACGCTGAGCTCTAAGAAAAGAGATAACTCTATTGGGAGTGTGATATAAAGTACCACTCCACTCAACACGCGGAACACCTGGCATAGCCAGCGTCACGGTCTTAGCGTGACAATCAAGAATAGCATAATGGGGCGACAACCAGTCCATGCCCAAGATAATATCAAATCCACCATATCGAGTAACAATAAATCCGCACTGGTCTCAAAACCATGAATAGTAACCAAACACGACCGATAAATGTGGTCCACAACAAGAGAATCTCCCACAGGAGTAGAAACATAAACAGGAGAACCCAAAGAATCTCGGGCTATACCTAAATGTGGAGCAAAATAAGAAGACACCTAAGAGTACGTGGAGCCTGGATCGAATAGAACCGATGCATCTCTGTGACAAACCAGTATAATACCTGTGATGAGCAGGAATAGCATAATATCTGGCCTGGCCTCCCCCTCGAGGGCGACCTCTACCTCCCCGATCTCCGTCCCTGGCTGGCTGGGCAGATGGGGTAGCTGCTGGAGCTATGATCATGGCCTGAGAACTCTGCTGAGCATGTTGTGGCTGAAAAGTCTGTGAAGATGCACCCCTACCAAGTCTGGGGCAGTCCCTAACCACATGGCGTGTATCTCCACACTCGAAACAAACTCTGGGAGGACATGGTGGTTGTGACTCGCTAGGGCCAGGTCTGCTAGACTGACCCATGAAAGCACCTCGCGCAGGAGGCGCGCTAGAAACTAGAGGTGCATAGTAAGGCTCTTGAGGCCTGGGTGGAGCTGGGGTACCGCTGGCTGTTGTAAGAGCTGAATGAACTGGGCGGACCATATAACCCCTACCATGATGACATGTTGCTGGGGTACGGGCACCAGAGTTGTGTCCCGACTCTCGAGACCTCTTGGCCTCTCTCTCTTGTCGCTCCTTAGCGAGCATACCCTCGATCCTCCTAGCAATGCTCACTACTTGCTGATAAGGAATGTCCATCTTCAACTCTCGAGCCATGCTAGATCTTATGGGTGGGGTAAGACTCAATGAACCGGCGAACCCTCTCGCGTACAGTAGTAACCAAAATCGGTGCATGCCTAGCCAATCTGGTGTAACGGATAGCATACTCTGAAACCGTCATAGCACCCCGGGCGCAAATGCTCATGCTCTACGCGCCATGCATCCCTGAGGCTCTGAGGTACAAACTCTCTTAGGAACATATCTAAGAACTGGGTCCAAGTCAGTGAAGTAGCCTCTTCCGGACTGTCTAACTCATAGGTGCGCCACCAATCATAGGCGGCCTCGCGAAGCTGGGAGGTAGTAAAGGAAACACCACTAGATCCAGCTATTCCCATAGTGCGAAAAATGCGGTGAAAGTCCTCTACTCCCAAGGCATCATCTTATGCTAGTCCACTGAATACCGGAGGGTCATACTTCTTGAACCTCTCAAGTCTCCGCTGCTCATCCTCTGAAGCAGCTGAACCCTCCTCGGGCTGAGCTGGCACTACAGGCGGTACAGCAATGATCTCTGGGACCTGCTCCATATGCACTCGCTGATCACGAGTGCGGGTGGCGGGAGTCTGTGCTCCTCCCCCGGCCTGAGATGTGGCTGCAGCAAGGGGAAGCAACCCTGCCTGATCCAGAGTGGTGTACATGGACATGAACTGAGCTAATGTCTCCTGAAGAGCTGGAGTAGTAGTGGCAGTAGGCGTGGCAGGTGTTTGGACCTCGGCTGGATCTTCTGGTGGTACCTCGACGGCATCTCGCGCAGGTGCTCTCACAGCACTACGTGCGCATCTTCGACCTCTACCCCCCCTCCCCGGCCTCTGGCGGCTGCTGTAGGGGCACAGGTGCCTGATCGTCCCGAGTAGCACGTGTCCTCACCATCTGTGAGAGAATAGAAGACAGAGGTTTAGAATTGATGTCAAAAGATATTGCACGACAAGGAATTTAATGAAATGAAGATTTTTCCTAAACAGTTACATAGCCTCTCGTAGATAAGCACAGACGTCTCTGTACTGATCAGCGAGACTCTAATAAACCGGCCTGTGTTCCGTGACTCCTATGAACCTAGAGCTCTACCAACTTGCCACGACCCCAGTTCGCCCTCCGTGAACATGTCGTGACAGCACCTAGTCCCTACGACTAGGTAAGCCAAACAATGCGGAAGAACAACATAAATGCGAAAATAAGTAAGCAAAAGGGAACTGAGCAATCTAAAAGAAAGACTGTATATAATTGCCACTTGGCACATACAACCCAAAATAATACGGAAGTCTACAAAATCACCCCAAAACCCGAAAACTCACGGGAACCACAGGCTAACAGAATATAATACACTGCTCTAACTCCAGAATAACTATACAACTGTAAGGAGGAATAAACTTTTCACAAAAGCTGGAATAAGATAGAGACTCCTGGTCTGCGGACGCGGCAGATATACCTCGATGTATGTACTGTATCTCTCAACCTCGGGGATAGTGCGCCTGAGTAGAGGTACCTGGATCTGCACATGAAAAACATGCACAGGAAAGGGCATGAGTACACCACAGCGGTACTCAGTAAGTGTCAAGTCTAACCTCGGTCGAATAGTGACGAGGAAGGTCAGGGACCTAATGAGGTCAAAAAATATAATAGAAATTTACAATATGAAAACCGGTGGCAATAATGAGTACAGCAGTGAAATAAGACAGGTCAAACAAGATGATAATTAAAGACAAGAATAGAGTAAACCTGGAATATGTACAGTATAATAACCATGGTAACAACGAGGATCTACCAGGATACCATCCTGTAGTCCTTTTCTCAAATATCTAGTGGACCTTCTGGGATACCGTCTCGTAGTCTATCATCTGTATATCCGAAGGATCTCCTAGGATACCGTCCTGTAGTCCATCATATGTATATCCGAAGGATCTCTCGGGATACCGTCCCGTAGTCCATCATATGTATATCCAAAGGATCTTCCGGGATACCGTCCCGTAGTCCTAATATCAGTGTGAAGGGGGATCTCCCGGAATACCGTCCCGTAGTCCCAAAGTATATAAGCAGGGGAATCTCCCGGGATACCGTCCCGTAGTCCCAAAGTAAATATGCAGGGGGATCTCCCGGGATACCGTCACGTAGTCCCAAAATAAATACACAGCCACAACAAGAAGACGTTCAGAATTAGAGTGCATAAAATACAAGGCAACAGGTAATTCTAATCTAACATACTTCACGTAGTGCAATTAAGGCAAATTAAGCAGATAAGCAATTAAGGCAACTAGGCATGATTTTCTAAGCTAACATAGACTATAATTGCAAGAAGAATGAAGCAAGTACAAAGAAACTCAGTCTAAATATTTAAAGTAAAATCGTATCTTCATCAATTTGCACAAGTACACGCTCGTCACCTCACGCACCAGGCATTCAGTTACCAAATATCACATCCTAAGGGGAAAGGTCCCCCACACAAAGTTAGACAAGCCACTTACCTCGAACCGGCTAAAAATCAACTTGAAACCACACATCTCCCACGAGTATCCGACTCCAAATGGCCCAAATCTATACAATTCAATTACATATCATAAATAACATCTCATGCAACAGATTATACTATTTAATTCAAGCTACGGCGCGAAATTATGTAAAATGACCAAAACGCCCCTCGGGCCCACGACTCGGAATTGGGTAAAAGTTATATTTTCCAAACCCTTATTCACTCACGAGTCTAACCATATGAAAATCTCTCAAATCGGATGTCAAATACCCAATCAAACCCCCAAAATTTGGTCTAGGAAGTTTCTTCCAATTTTCCCCAATTTCAAATCAAAAATCTAGAATTTAAGGGTGAAATTTAAGACTAGGAACATGGAAATTAGCCTAATATGGTTAGAAATCACTAACCTCGAATACCCAATCGAAAATCTCCACAGGAATCGCCTCTCCCGAGCTCCCAAACTTCTAAAATAGTGAAATGACATAACGCTCGGATTTTTGGAATAAAATACCAGGAAATCCGCACCTGCGGACTCGATCACCGCACCTGCGGTACCACACCCGCGGAAAAAGCATCACAGGTGCGGAAGTCACTTAAATGCACTGGGGTCGCACCTGCGTTCTTTTGGACGCGCCTGCGGTCCCGCACCTGCGAAACCCAGGTCGCACCTGCGACCACTTGTCAAACACCCCTATATCGCACCTGCGATCAAACCCACGCGCATGCGAGTCCGCACCTACGGAAAAACCTTCACAGGTGCGAAGACACCAGAAGAGCCTGGTTCAGCAGCAGCAAAATTCCCATATTCCACCCGTTAAGCATCCGAAACGACCTTGAGGCCCCCGGGACCTCAACCAAAACCACCAACCAAACCTAGCACCTCATTTGAACTAGGTAGAGCCTTAAAAACACGTCTCATAACATCAAAATACTCAAATATGCATAGATTCAAACCTAAGAACTTAAGAAAATTCTAGAACTCACATCTGACGCCGAAACATGTCTAAACTTATATGAATGACCTCAGATTTTGCACACACATCCCAAATGACATGAAGGAACTATTGAAACTTCCGGAATTCCATTCCGACCCTCGGATCAAGAATTCACTATCGGACCGGAAACTCCAAAAATTCAAACTTCGGCATTCCAAGCCTAAATGAGCTACGGACCTCCAAAATACATTCAGAACACGCTCCCAACCCCGAAATCTTCTAACGGAGCTAACGGAACCATCGGATTTCCATTCCGAGGCCTTCTTCACACTGCTCCGACTACGGGCAACTTTCCAACATTTAAGCTCTCATTTGGGGACTAAGTGTCCCAAAACTCTCCGAAACTTAAAATCGAATGTCCCGGCAATTCAATTAAGTAGAAACAGACTTGGGGAAAATAGTTAACAGGGGATCGGGGCGTTAATTCTTAAGATGACCGGTCGGGTCGTCACAGTTTAACTGGTTGAATCCTTGCCATTGATCGAAATAGATCAGACGGCCAAGAACTCCACCCCCTTTAGTATATAACTATCCTAAAACCCCTCCTAACCTCATTTCATCAAAGCCTAACACCCCCCAAACCCTAGCCGCTTCCCCTCCCCTAGTTTCAATTCTTAGGTTATTGGCATATTCAAATAACCTGAACTCTTATGACTTTATTGTAGTAGTTGTCTGCTTATGTATTGATTGAGGTTGTTGTTTGATTTTTCTGCCCACGTTATTAGATGATAATCTCCAATTTATCATAGGTTTAGTTTCAATTCTTAGGTTATTGGTATATTCAAATAACCTAAACAAACTAATTTCCCCTAGGCTCAAGTGAAACTTAAACAGATTTTAATACAAGTAAACTAACTAAGTCTAACAACTTAGTTAATTCTCAACCAAAATCCTACACAAGTTGAAACCAGTTAATAATTATAAAACTAACCAACTAATTAGGCTAAAATTCAGTTCTAAAACAGTGTATGGTCATGATTTAACCTAGACTTATCAAGACTAATTTAGTTAACAATAATTTCCTATAACCACTTGTTTAATAGATTGACCTAGTCTAATTGTCTCTTAAACAACTAACTAAGTCCTAAAACCTGTCCAGCATAACTAGTTAGGATTAATTAGCTAAAACATATTAGTTAACCTGAGCTTAATAATTGATCAAGTTTCTGATTTTAGGTAATCGAGTTGAATTAACCAAATTGAATAAGTTAACTTAGGATAAGGAGTTAAGTTAATTGGCCTAAATTAATTAACAAGTTAAACCAGAGTTAATACTTAATGATACTAGTTAAGTACTAAGCTAACTAGGGTTAACTAACCAAGTCCAAGTAATAACCCAAGTGAGTTTAACCCTGATTACCCAATGGTAAATTCATGGACTCTAAGGGGTACATTAGGTAACTCAGCTTAGGAAATCAGGCTCTTAAGGTTAAAAGGGTATTTTCTAAAGAGGAAAGTTCTAGAATAGGGGCAGCTGTCCCAAAGATAGGGTTGACAGCTGCCCTATGTACTATTTGTACTATTTTTCAGCCTTTTGGATAAGGTATATGCCAAAAGCATATCCCATCCTTGAGCTCCCTATAAATAGACCTTCCTTTCACATATTCTGGATCTTTTTTTGGACACTCAAAAAAAAGACTTTTTAGACTCTGAAAAATTCTCTCTATAGTCTGAAACAGCCTCCTTGAACACTGAATATTAGAAAACAAAACCAAAAAAAAAATCAGAATAGTCTTCTTTGTAAACGGAAAAATTCCCAAAATATGAGCGCAAAAATCTGATTGTTCTTTCAAGAGTTCTTCAAGGCTTTCTGGCGGAATTCTCATACTTTATTTTCTCTTGGGTTTTCAATTCTAGTTTCTAAAACTTTTCTGTGTTCATTTCTTGGGAGCTGCTTTGGTTTGAAGTTGATGCTTGTTACTGCCTGATCTTGCCTTCTTTTATTTGAATCTTTTGGACCTGACCTTTATTTGGTCAGGGTTTCTTTGAATTACTTCTCAATAAGGTATGTAAAACTGAGCCTTTTTATGAAATACAAAAGATCTGAAATCTTCTATCTTTCCTCCATGACTCTGTTGTTTCAAATTTATTTATGTATAAACCTGTATGACAAAATGTTGTACTGAAATGTGGTGCATGTTCCTTTTTGTGTATAGAGGGTTTGAGTGTTATCTTGAAAAGGCAAGTATATTTTGTGGAGTTCCTAACTTTTGAAGTCTACCTTAGTCTTTTCTGTATATAGTTCAGATTTTACTAG
The DNA here is from genome assembly GCA_005239525.1 of Nicotiana knightiana. Taxonomy (NCBI): domain Eukaryota; kingdom Viridiplantae; phylum Streptophyta; class Magnoliopsida; order Solanales; family Solanaceae; genus Nicotiana; species Nicotiana knightiana. The sequence goes on from ML423609.1 coordinate 88,977, forward strand.
TTTATAAGCACCTTTATTATTCAGATGTTAGTTCTTATACCTACTGTAGTTTATTATTAAGATAGATTGCACTAGGGTGGATGAATTTGACTTCTCAATAGTCAAATTCACCCCATGGCAGTGCACAAACAGTAGTATGGCTGGCTGAAGTTAACCCTTTAAAGGGTATAAAATATGTAATTAAGAAAGGCATTAGAGTGAGGAATCTGAACCTTTGAATGGTCAGATTCATCCTCTAAAAATGCCTAAATAAGCAAAGTTTCTATATAGTTTAGAATTATGTTAGTATTAGAACTAGGGTAAATGAATCTGACTTCTTAATAGTCAAATTCACCCCTTGGTAGTGCATAAACAGTAGCCTAGGGTGCTAGAAATCACCCTTTACGGTTATGAAGTGGGTAATTAAAGGTCTCCTTAGAGAAAAGAATCTGAATCCCTTAATACGATCAGATTTACCCTCTAAAAAATACCTAAATAATCAAGTCAAGGAATAAGTATGGACAAAAGGTCCAAGGTATGAAAAAATGATATTCTGGATTTTAGTTTTATCTTTTGATGATCATATTCACACCAAGAGAGTGCACAAATAATTCGGCCATTTATTATAGCTTAGTATAAGTATCATCAAATCTAAACTTGACCTTTTGTCATAGTCCTGTTTAGTCTAATGGATGCATAACACACTCAATTAATTGGGGTGTTTTACATATTACAATGGAAGGCTCAAGTATATGGACTTAAGGAACTTCAAGTCAGATGAATTAGCTAAAGAACTTCATTTTTTTAGTTTCCTCTCTTCTAAAAAATGTACCTTGATAGTAGTAGTCTGTATTTATTTTCAGAATTATGTAATTTAAAGACTGGACTGTACATCTAATTTCAGTTTTGTTCATGTTCCTAAAGTTTCGAATTTTATATTTTTTCTCTGTTATGAGAGTAATACAACTAGATAAAAGGAACGTGTATGAAATCTGTATAAACACCCGTCAGATTTTGCAAAAAAAATGATTATTTCAAATTCAGTATAGTTTTCAATATGAATGGAATTGGTAGGCTATCTTCAGTTTATCTTGCATCTGGTAATCTGCGAAAATAAATGTATAAATACGGGTGAACTTTGATCATTTAGAAACATGAGATTAGGCTATTTAAATTGGTAAGAATTGTTGTTTCGAAATTAATAAGACTGCATGTGGTTCGAGCTTTTGCAAGAAATCATAAAAGTTCTGAAAGTAGCATGATTTTACCTTGTCGATCCATTTCAAAATTAATGAGCATTTTAGATTTATGTTTAGGTTGCCTAAGAATGGAAAACCAGAAAATCCGTTGTGTTATGCTCCTAAGTGTATGTATGAATGAACATGTATTTTGATTACCACATTTCCCATTTTGAAAAGTAAAGATTATCAAGACTTAGTTGGATTTCCTAAACTAGTGACCTCCCTATAAATTAGCCACAATTAGGATTGGCCAAAAGTGCTAAATGAAACAATTGGGCTAAAATATGGCCATAGCCTAAAAAATCTTGTCCTTTAGGTTGGTAAGTTTAATTTTAGACAATCTTCACATACCTTATAGATAGAATCATGCCCTTTAGGTTGAAATTTGATAAAGAATCGAATATTATTCCAAAACTACCATAACCTACACTCGGGAGTGGCAACTCATGCCCCCGACCCTTAACTCTAAACAATTAATAAAAATGCACATAGCAATCACGGGTGCATTTCATGGGACCATGTGATCAAAAACAACAAGTGTACGCCATCGTAACTTGTCCAAGATAAATCCATAAACATCCTAATTGATTTTAAAATTAAAATGCTCCTTCAAATAGAAAACATAAAGAATGATCGAATATTGCCTCAAATAGGCATTATAAAATTGTCATGACCATAGTCTTGACCACGTAATCTACACTCGGGTGCGACAACTCATGTCCCCGTCTTCAACTTCAAATTATAATAAAAATCACACGTTGTAATTGTGGGTGCATTTCATGTGGCGCAGTTATAATATGTCCAAAACAAACAAGTGCACGCTATCGTGACTTGTTTCAAGATAAATCCATAAATATTAAAAGCGGTTAAAATTTAAAAAGGCTAAATCCACAATAGGTTTGAAACATGTAAACAATTAGATAAGTAGGCCAAATATTAATAGTTAAGCGACGGTGCTAGAACCACAGAATTCGGGAGTGCCTAACACCTTCTCCCGGGTTAACAGAATTTCTTACCTGGATTTCTGGTTCGCAGACATTTTTAAACAGAGTCTAAATTTCCTCAGTTTGGGATTTCAATAAACGGTGTCCCGGAACATCGTCAAAAATCCGGGTGGCGACTCTGAAAATTAATAAATAAATTCCAAATCCGAATAATGTCACTTTAATTGGAAAAACTCCCTTATTACCCCTTCATTAATCCCGAGGGGGGTAGTGGAAAAAAGGAGGTGTGACAGCACCTATCGTGGAACTAGGCCAGCCAAATCCACACTCAAATCTTAAATAATCTTTCATTTATATCATTACTAAACTGATGACCCAAAAAGGTTTCATTTAAACAATATAAAACAGATAAAGCTACACCGAATATTAAATACAATCCTGAGATCCCGGAGTCACTGGTCATGAGCATCTACAGAAAATATACAACTCCGGAAAATAAACTCAATAATAGTAAGTAGGAAATAGAGCAGGATTGCGAACGCATGCAGCTACGTCGCAAAATCTCTGAGAAGTCTCTGGTACAGATACACAGCTCACTCTGCCCTAGCACCTGGATCTGCACACAAGGTGCGGGGAGTAATGTGAGCACGCCAACTCAGTAGTAATGAAAATAAATCAGGTATGAGCAGTAAGAAACACATAAAGTCAAATCATCATTTCACAATAAGAACAGTCTTTCTTTCCAGCAGTGTATACGTTAAATCATCACACTTAAAAGCCGATTTCAGTAAAAATCATTTGGGAATATACTTGCCAACAGTTTCAACATAACTTTCAAGAAGTTTAGTGTAAAAAAATGATAAAAATCATAAAAAGCCTCTCGGGCAAAACATATTTCATAAGTTTAGAGTGAAAGTGGTAAAATCATAAGTAGCCTCTCGGGCAAAACATATTTCATAAGTTTAGAGTGAAAGTGGTAAAATCATAAGTAGCCTCTCGGGCAAAATATGTATAAGAAACTGCCCCTCGGGCGTAACATCACTCAGAATCAGCCCCTCGGGCGTACCTCACAGTCACTCATAATCTGCCCCTCGAGAAACCTCACAGTCACTCATACCTCCCAATCACTCGTCACTCGGCACTCGATACCCGGGAGGGGCTCCTAGAGCCGAAGCGCTAATATCAAGCCACCTCGTGGAATATCATATCCTCACAATCAGGCCCTCAGCCTCACTCAGTCAGAAACTCTCAAAAGCCCCTCTGGCTATCAGTAAAACGGGGTACTCGACCCAAAAACATCATTTTATATCTCAAAATAGTGTAAATAAGGCTGAGTTTTGAAATCAGTTAAACATAATATGACCGAGTATAAATCATAAGTCAACACATTGAAGATATAGCAGTAAAAGCTCCCAAGGAGTCTAAACAAGTCGGCACAAGGCCCCAAACATGGCTTACATACCAAATTTTGCAATAGTCTTAAAACACGATTTAACATAGGATTTAAAAGTAAATACGCAACTCAATGGCTGTCGCGGAAAGGACCAAGTCCAAATCCAAATCAGTGCACGCCACACACTCGTCATCCGGCATGTGCGCCACTCCAAAAATAGTGAGAAAATACGAAGTCCGGGGTTTCATACACTCAGGACAAGATTTATAGACATTACTTACCTCAAATCGGCCCAAATACTAATTCGCGATGCTCTTGCCTCTCAAATCGGCTCCCGATTTCTCCGAATCTAACCAAAACCAGATTAATATCATCAATATACACTAAAGGAACAAGACCCACTCGAAGATTTTCAAAATTAGGCACAATTCCCGAAATTGACCAAACCCGACCCTCGAGCCCACATCTCGGAATTCTATAAAAATTGCAACACAAGAATCCTTATCCTTTCCCGAGTATATACATATAAAATGCATCAAAATTCGACCACAATTGACCCCTAAATTCCTTAATTATAAGGCTTAATTTCCCAAGCCCTAAACCCCCAATTTATGCCATTAAATTCCATTAATTCCAAGCCTAATCCGTCAAATATCAACATAGAATCGAGTTTTTATTCCAAGAAACTTACCTCCATAGAAGACCCTCAAAATCCCTCTTCAATTTTCTCCCAAAATGCCTCAGCCCGCATGCAAAAGTGATGAAAGTGCCAAAAATTCGCGAAGGTAGTTATTTATACTTCCTGCCCAGTGAAACCGCATCAGCGGCCTTCTCTCCGCACCTGCGGTCCCAGGTGCGCACCTGTGGAAATCCTCTTAAGGACCATTCCTCACACCTGCGGTGAATCACCCGCACCTGCGGCTTCGCAAGTGCGGTCCAAATCTCGCACCTGCGACTTTCCTTCAGCAAGGCCAAATTCCGCACCTACGCTCCACTTACCACATCTGCGGACTCGCAGGTGCAGCCCAAACCTCCACTTATGTGGTTCCTTCCCAGCTCCCACAATCTCGAACCTGTGCATGCTTTCCCGCATATGTTGCATCGCACCTGCGACTACCCTTCCGCAGGTGCGGCCACACCAGAAGCCTGGCACCAACAACTCCTTCAGCTGCATTTTTCCAACTTAAATACTTCTGATCACTATCCGAAATCATTCTGAGCCCCTCGGGACCCCAAACAAAAACACAAAACAAGTCCCATAACCTTATTAAACTTAGTCGAGCCTTTGAAACACCCAAAACAACGCTAAAACACCAAGATCACATCTGATTCAAGCCTATGAACTTTGAGATTTCTAAATTTCGCCAAAGATGCCGAAACCATCCAAAATACGTTCGATTGACCTGAAATTTTGCACACACGTCCAAAATGACACTACGAACCTGTCCCAAAACATTCGGAATTCCATTCCGACCCCTATAGCCTATTTTCCACTGCTGACCAAAAATCGCCAAAAACTAACTTTCTCCAATTCAAGCCTAATTCTACACCGGACATCAAAAACCAAATTCCGAACACACCCCTAAGTCCCATATCACCTAACAAAGCTATCAAAACCATAAAATTTACATTCCAAGGTCGTTTACTGATAAGTCAATTCCCAATTGACTTTTCCAACTATTAAGCCAATTTAAGAGACTAAGTGTTTCATTTCTCTCCAAAAATCACTCTGAACCCGAGCCAACCAATCTAACACAAGGTAATGAAGCTGAATCACATATAATGAAATAGAAACAGGGAAAATAGGGCTACTACTCTCGGAATGACCGGTCGGATCGTTACAAAAAGTGTAGCGTGAGTACATAAACAACATGTATCCAGTAAGTATCCATTCTAACCTCGAAGAAGTAGTGACAAGGGGTCGACATCGACACTGACTATGGGCCAACAATTAAAATACAGAAATCCTAATTAAGCATGGAATACGTGAATAATAATAACTACACAATAGTAAGCAGTGAATAAATAATTCTTTAACTGATAATCAATTTAAAAATCTCCAACTGACACGTACTAACTCCACAAATGTTGGGCAAATAAATAATTATAACCTCCCAATTCATAAATATAATATCAAATGTAATCGGGCTCCAAGCATTATCACACACGATTTACGCCAAGGTCGTACGACCCGATCCAGAATAATGTGTATTGTAATGACCCGACCGGTCCTTTTGAGCTCTAGCACGTCGTTCGGTGGTTTGAGGCCTTGGGTAGCTTTATTTTAGGTGTTATGACTTGTGCATGCGGTCAGAATTGAATTTCAGGATGTTCGGAGTTAATTTGGAAAGAAAAATCTCATTTCGGAAGCTTTAAGCTGGAAGTGTTGACTAACGTTTGAGTTTCGAGTAAACGACCTCAAATTGGGATTTGAAAGTCCCAATAGGTGCGTATGATAATTTTTGACTTGGGCATATGTTCGGGTCGAGTATCGGTGGCCCTGGAGTATTTCGTTGGTTATTATAGAAAGCTAGCATTTTGGAAGAATTTCATAAGTTTGGGTTGAAGTGTATTTTAATATTATCGATGACCGTTTGGTATTCCAAGAGTGGGAATAGCTTCGTATGGTGATTCTGGACGTAGGAGTGCGCTCTGATGTGGATTTGGAGGTCCGTAGGTCATTTCTGGGTCATATGGTGAAAGTTGGAAATTTGAAGGTTTTTGGGAAGTTTGACCGGGAGTGGACTTTTCGATATCGGGTTCGAATTCCAATTTCAAAAGTTGGAGTAGATTTGTAATTTCAAATGTGACTCGCAAAATTTGAGGTCAATCGGAAGTGATTGGACAGGTTTCGGCATCGAATGAAGACGTTTGAAGTTCTAAAGTGCATTAAGCTTGAAATGGGGTGCGACTCATGGTTTCGATGTTGTTTGGTGTGATTTGAGGCCTCGAGAAAGTTTGTGTTATGTATTGGTACTGGTTGGTGTGATCGGACGGGGTCCTGAGGGCCTCAGGTGGTTTCGAACCAATTCTTGTTGTTTGGCCTCAAGTGTGTTTTGGGGTGGTTTCGGACCAATTCTGGCTGTTTTGGCTGCTGCTATTGCTGGTTCTGGTTTTTTCTTCGTGAACGTGAAGGGAGTCCCGCGTTAGCGAAGAAGGATTTTGGTTTGTTGACCACGAACGCGACACAGGGGTCGCGAACGGGGAAGAGGGGCTGGAACAGCCTATGCGAACGCGATAGGATTGTCGCAAACGCGTAGAAGAAAGAGGGAGCGGTTCCTGGAGCAGTTTGGCCTTCGCGAACGCAGCTCGTGGACCATGAATGCGAAGGGTGGTGGTCACAAGGCTTCGCGAACACGGCCTAGGTAACGCGAACGAGAAGAAGGAAGTAGCTGGGCATACTGGTTTTAAAACGGGGTTTGGGTTCATTTCACCCATTTTCCACACGTCTTGGGCGATTTTTGGAGCTCTTCAAGGGGGTATTTTCATCATCTAACGCAAGGTAAGTGATTCCCACCTACTAGAACTTAAATACGTGGTTTACATATGGATTAAAACATGGAAATTAGAAGAAATTTGGGATTTTGAAGAAAAACCTAGAAATTGGTATTTTTTTTATTTTGACCACGAAATTGGATATGAGCTTGGGAATAAATCATATATTTGAGTTCATAATGTTATGGATAATTTTTATCTTCAAAAAAATTCAGAATCAGGGCATGTGGACCCGAGGGTGACTTTATCGACTTTTCGAGCGGAGTTGGAAGTCGTTATAAATTGGATTATAATGAGTATTAAAGTTTGTATTTATGGAATTGCACATTGATTGACTAGTTTTGGAGCGATGGGCATCAGTTTGAGTTGTTGGAAGGGCTTTGCAGTCGGTTATGGAACTTCGAAGCGAGGTAAGTCACTTTTCTAACCTTGTAAGAGGAAATTAACCCCATAGATGAATTAATTTAATATGCTCTTCTAATTGTGGGGGTTGCGTACACACGAGGTGACGAGAGTCCGTACGTAGCTACTAATTATGCTTATGCCCGGGTAGTCTAGGACCCAAATCATGTTACACTTGCGTTGTTTGCACACTACTTGTTAATTTAATTGCTTAAATCATATTGGAACTTGATAAAGGAATTGTAAAAGGCTAAACTTCATTTACTTGAGCTTTGAACGGGTCATTTGACCGTTAATGAGAATTGGTATTTCTTTGAATATTAACCTCTTTAAAAATTTTGACGGTTTTAATATATTTTCTCTTTTTGTGGAGCGGGCCGAATGACTCGTTAGCTGATAGATGCATCTATGGTTCGTGTCGTTCGACCATCGGCAGTGCACAGTTTATATATTTGTATGCTGGATCGGGCCGTACGACCTCTGCATAATTCGTGTGTAATAATTCTTGGAGTCCAATTTTAATTGATATTATTTTATTGGCTTCAGAGATTAATTTGTTAAATAGTGGAAATTAATTTAAGATTTACTACTAGTGAAAGAATTGTTTAGTTGTTTCTTGTTATCGAGTTTTTGGTTGTGTTTATATAATCCATGCTTAACTATAATTTTGGTACTTTATTGTTATCCCATAGTAAGTGCCGAAGTCGATCCCTCGTCACTACTTCTTCGAGATTAAATTAGATACTTACTGGGTACGCGTTGATTTACGTACTCATTTTGCACTTATTGCACATTTTGTGCAGGTACATATATGTCTAGTGATTTTGTGGGCACAGAGGCGTGGCTATCGCCGGGACATAGGTGATCTGCATCCCATGTTACGAGTCTACAGCACACAGAGTCTCCATCAGAGTTATTTACATTCTCCTGTCTAATTTGTATTCTAAGAAGATGTTGTATTTTATCATATTTCCTAGTTAATTCTCATGCACTTGTGACATCGGGTTTTGGAGGTTCCTACTTGATGTTTAATATGGTAGTTCATGTAATTATCACTATTTCACCCTGTAAATTTTAATTCTTACTATGTAATTGATGAATATTACGATTTCGAAAATACTAAAATGAGTAATTAAGTTAGTCATTCAATGTTGCCTTGCATGGCGGCAGTGTTAGGCGCCATCATGACCATTAGTGGATTTCGGGCCGTGACAGCTTGGTATTAGAGTATTAGGTTCACTTGGATCTCACGAGTGATGAGCAAGTCTAGTAGAGTCTTGCGGATCGGTATGGAGACGTCTATACCTATCTTCGAGAGGCTACAGGGCTGTGAAGAGAACTTCCCTTCTTGATTTCTCATCGTACGATTTGATTCCTTCGAGGCTTATACCTTTATTTCCTTCCTATTCATTCTTGTACAGTGTTAAGCACTCGTGTCAATTGGGCATCGAGGAGTTGCAGTGGTACTACAGACGTGGAGCAGGATGTTTCTCCCTACGCATTCGAGCAAGTTACTATCGTCTTATTGCGGAGCGATATTCATTTCAGCTCAGTAGCTGTATTTTCAATGGGATCAATGCTACGCGCAGATTGCTATGATGTTCAGATGTTGTTATCGCAAGGTGTTGGTGTAGTGGTGGGGTGTTTGTTTATGTGTCGAGGTAGTGAATGACTTGAAAAGATGATTTCTCATCACATGATTTAGGGGTTCAGCGTTTATTTCCAGCAAAGGAAAGGCAATCGGACTATGAATGTTCAGTTTTTGGTTGATGAAGTAACGAGACTTGGTATTTTCGAGCAAGCGTGGAATTTTCATCTGTGATGTGATGTCGTTGTCCTTGTTTTAAGGTATTAAGTTTCGGTGTTATGATCTACTTCAATTCGCCTTCATGGCAGGGTAGTGAAAGGATGTTAGGTAGGCAGTCGTCAGAGATAGCAGTGTGCAGCGGCTCAGAATCGAATCGGTGTTTCTAATGTTGAGGGATCGAAAAAGATGATCTTTTAGGAGGTTTAGAGTTGATTGCAATTCACTGGTTCCGGTGAGACAGGTATGGATTTTATTTGAGACAATGTTTGGGCAGTGAAGAATATGGAAATACATAGCGGGAGGTGTCTCGCGGTGGTTGGGTTACTAGCAGGTCAAGTATGAAAAGCAGAGGTTGAGTAGTTACTTAAAGAAGATGGTGTAGCCGAAGTGGGAGTGACAGAGTAACATATGGATTCTGTGGTAGGATAGCCACACGACTTGAGAAAAGTTTAGAGTGATTTGACATTTATGGTGGACAGTGACCAGGTCTACGGACTTAATTGGAAGATTGGCTACTATACTGAGGAAGATTGGATACGACATAAAGGAGTTTGCTTGATATGAAGGGGAATGCAATATGACTTCAGATTGGAATGTATTATCGCACTTCTGATTGACATCAATGGGGAGTGAACGGACTTGTACAGCTAGTGAACGAACACGGGCTCAGGAGGGTTTACTAATTTCGTAGTAATTTCACCCAGTGCAGCGTCGTTGGAAGATGTCGGCATGGAATTTCCACAGGTGGGTTATCTCCTGTGAGCGGATTATAGTTGTGTCGTGTTGATGAAGATTCTACGAAGAATTCTACTGGCTATCCGGTAGGAGGTCGAATATGTGAATATGGCTAGTGATTCAGAACGTTCATAAAATGTTTAACATAAAGATTTCGAGAAACTTGGCAAGTTGATTGTGTGAGATCATGGTAATTGGGAAGGAGGAATCTTGGTAGGTTTTAGGGTTATGAAACTGTAGCTTCAAGCTAAGTGAGGGAATCCCACCGTCTATGGTTGGATCATGTGGTTGCCTGCTTGTGCGGGCTCTAGTCATCGGTGTATTGGTGGGTTGTTATGACTGAGGCGAGAAAAACATCAGTGGTAAGCAAAGGATTTGGGGAATGCGTGTTATATTTGGACCTTAATGATTCATGTTCAGGTTTTGGGAAGACTTAGAGTTTATGCTTCTTGTGGGTGTAATGTACAAGGAAAAGAATTCAATCGAGTGCTTCTTTGATAGGGTGTTCACGTGTTGTCAGAGCACTAGAATTTGTCTTATATTCAGGGCCATGTCAGAGTGGGTGACTCTTAACAGTGGTCCTAGTGGGTTCTAGAATTTAAGTGCAGTTCCTAAGGACTCGGAATGATTTACGTTATCATTGGGTATGCGCTGTAGTATTGGAGGAAGGGAAGAAAAAGCTTCGGATTGGCGGAATGTCTTGCAGAATGGGTGTACCAGTTGGTGATGTTATTGTGCTCATAAGGAGAATATAAGATGGTTCATGGGTATTGAGACGATGTGGTCTCATGGGTTGGGTCACTCGGAATGAATGTTGTTGGGTTTCGTTATAATTTAAATGGAACTATTATTGTTTCTAGGGCAAGTCCCAAGTAAATTGGAAGAAGTGGCTCGGTTGGTAATGGTTGAATCAACACGATTGTGGCAGTGATCAGTTTCTTCAGCGTGAAGTTATGCATATAGTTTGTGGGTGTACACTTGTCTTGAGTGTCACCACAACTCGGTTGATTTGGGAGGTATTTGATTCCAATTTCTTTATGGTGTAAATGGATTCTGCAAGAGTTATGGCGGTTTAGATCGTGACTTGAGGTTTGTATTTTCTGCGGTTTGAGAATTCAATTGCGTGGTGCGTTGGTTCTTCTGAAATGAGCTGAGTGAAAATTTTTCCAGCCAAGGAAGTGTTTATTTTAATGGCAGTTCAGGAGTTATGACGAGTTCCGGTAATATCGTATAGCGGCATGATAGGTGCAATGAGCGACATGGGGACGGGAAGTTGAAGGTCAAGATTACGGTTCGATGTTGATAGAATGTTACGAGCTCGGATGAGCAGGAGTGAATTTAGATGTTCAGAGTAAGCTGACATTTTCTTTAGTGTCACTTGAGGATGGTGTCCTGTAGAAGAAACTTTGTGTATTGACTTACGAATTTTTGCTTCGCTTCAGAGAATTAGAACGCTTTGTGGTATGGATGTGCGAACTTTGCTACCTGAGTGGAAGGTTATGGGAGCGTACCCCACAGAGAGATTTGTATAAGTGTGGAATGTCTATCACTTATTGTTAAAGATTGAAACAAAGTATGGAGGTTATGGTAATATCGCAAATGCGAGAGTTTATGCCTGAGAGACATTTTATTCCTTGGGCTATGGACCATGTAAGTTTGTTCCACATTTGATGGTTGTTCTTATGTGTCATAGAAAAGGGTTATTATAGATCCTTGAAAGATTATTATCCCAGTACGGTACAATCAGAATCGGCTTGAGGCCCGTTGATGGGTCTAAATGTGGATGTGTGCCCTATGCCAAGACGGTTGTGTTCATTCAACATAACATTTCTTACGGAGGAGTATTCAGCATTGGATTTTTTTTCATCGTCAACTATTTCATGTAATACTCTATTGTGCCATGTGGGTTGTGATAAAGCTTGATTATTCGCACATGTGTTGAGGTCCCGCGTAGCAGTGATGCTATGTGAGCAGGATGGCTCTCGAGATACAGATCATATATCACACACTAGTTGTGCTTGAGTTTTGTAGAGTATGGCGCTACCCGTCTCCCTAGGATTTGTATTATGCACTTGGTGTGCTTGTGGTTGATATTCGGACATTTCACGAGTATAAGTGTTATGGCTTGACGTCTGTTTTATTTTGATCATCATGAGCGAACCAGGTGGCACGCCGCCACGGGTATATTGTTTGGACCGGGTGGCACGCCGCCACAGGTTATGTTGTGTGGATTGGGTTGCACGCCCAACAGTGTCGCATTAGAGCAGGTTGCACGCTACAATAGTGGGATGTTAAGCACGACTCTTTATATTTATTTTGTGTGTCTTGTTTCTTGCCTCTGAACAAGGCTTATAGTACTTGATGGCCGTTTTATTCGTCATGCGGGCTGGATAGTTCTTTTCCAAAGTTCGTTCTTGCATATATGTCATATTCCAGTTGTATCTTGTGGGAGCATTGAAGGAATCATATGAAATCTTAGATAGTGTTGCGGTGGCTTATTGTCAGAGTAGCTTGTACTGGGTGAGATGAGATGTTTGGACGTGCGATCAGTGTGATCGGATTTATATAAGGCATATTAAAGGGAAAATATCGTTATTTAGTTCAGAATGAGGTAATGGTTCTTGTCAGGAGGAAAGACTTAATGATGTGTTGATTCGGCAGGTGGTTATGAATTTCTACACATCTCTTCTGTCGTGGCAGTATTGCAAGAGTTGGAACAGGACTTACATGCATCACGAGGTATGTAGTGGGTATCAGATTCGTGGGATTTCAGAAATTGTTGTCAGGGGATGTTATTATGGTCATGTGGATTTTGAGGTACATGGTATGAATTTAGTAAAGGTATACAATCATGTTTCGATATATTGCGTAGTGATTGATATGGTGTTCCTATGTTGGAAACAAGCCTGGTAGAGAATTTCGGATGTTGGGATTTGGCTTAAAGGCTTATTTGACTAAATATAAGGGAGGATCTTTAGACTGGCTCGAGCTAATGTGCTCAACTGGGTTATGGTGGTACGGGTAGGTGCACGAGGTATTGAACAGTGATTTCGGAAAACTCCATAGCAATTCTTAGCACGTTCGAGGACGAACGTATGCTTAAGTGGGGAAGAATGTAACGACCTGACCAGTCATTATTAGCTCTAGCGCATCGTTCGGCGATTTGAGGCCTTGGGTAGCTTCACTTTAGGTATTATGACTTGTACGTGTGGTCGAAATTGAATTTCGGAAAGTTCAAAGTTGATTTGGAAAGAAAAATCTCATTTCAGAAGCTTTAAGTTGGAAGAGTCAACTTAGGTTTGACTTTTGAATAAACGACCTTGGAATCGGGATTTGAAAGTACCAATAGGTTCGTATGATGATTTCTGACTTGGGCTATGTTCGGATCGAGTATCGGGTGGCTCGGAAGTATTTCGGTGCTTATTATGGAAAGCTAGCATTTTGGAAGAATTTCATAAGTTTGGTTTGAAGTGTATTTTAATATTATCGATGTCCGTTTGAGATTCTGAGAGTGGGAATAGCTCCATATGGTGATTATGGTCTTACGAGAGCATCCGGATGTGGATTTGAAGGTCCAAAGGTCATTTTGGGGTCATTTCGCGAAAGTTGAAAATTTGAAGGTTTTTGGGAAATGTAGCGACCCGGACGGTCGTTTTGATAATTAAAGTCTCGTTCTGCAGCATAGGGTCTTGATCAGCTTTGTATTATATATTATGATGCGCGTGTGTGGCCGAGTATTAGTATCGGATGATTTAGAGTCAATTTGGAAGAAGAATTTATATTTTAGAATCTTAAGCGGTAAGAGTTGCCTGGAATTCGACTTTTGTGTAAACGGCTCCGGAATGGGGTTTGGATAGTTCCAGCAGATTCATACGGTGATTATACTGAAGCGCACATCCGGATTTGGATTTGGAGGTCCGTAGGGTAATTTGAAGCATTTCGCCGTAAGTTCGAAAAGTTGAAGTTTTGGAAGGTTTGACCATGAGTTGACTTTGGTGATATCGGGGTTGGAATGTGATTCCGAGAGTTGCAACAGATCCGGTATGTCATTTGGGACTTGCCTGAAAATTTTGACGTCATTCCGGGTTTATTTGATAGGTTTCGGCGCAAGTTTTAGAAGTTGGAAGATTTGAAAGTTCATGAGTTCGATTCATGGTGGGATTCGTAGTTTCGACGTTGTTTGATGTTATTTGAGGCCTCAAACATTCCGTGTTAGGTTATGGAACTTGTTGGTGTGTTTAGATGGGGCCTCGGGTGCGTTTCGGATCTGCTACGGCCATTTCCTTCTATTTTTGGACTGCTGATATGTTGGTGTATGGTGTCCTTCAACGTGTTCGCGATGAAGCAATCGCGTTCGTGTAGTGTAATTTTGGAGGATGAAATATTTCCTCTTCGCGTTCACATCCTTCTTCCGTTATTGCGTAGGTACGCAATTCCTTTCTTCGTGTCCGCGTACTGCTTCACGCGTTGGCGTAGCTCAGCCATTGGGCCATCAGATTTTCCTCTCCGCGTTCGCGAGTGAGTTTTTGTCTTCGCAAAGCACATCTTGGAAACCTCGATTTTTGTTCTTCGCGAATGCGAGGAGTCTTCCACGTTCATGATGCATTAATACCTGGGCAGAATTTAAAGTACTTTATTCCGAGGGTTAGCCATTTTTATCATTTTTGGAGTTCTGGAGCTTGATTTTGAGTGATTCTTTGTGGTTTTATCAAGAAAATCAATTGGGTAAGTATTCTTCACCTAGATTTATTATATTCCATGATTTTATCTTTATTTTTATCATTAAATTAGTGTTTTGAGTTGAGGAAAAATGGGAATTTTGAAGAAAACTTTACAAATGTAAAAAGATGATTTGAGGGACGAATTGGTATCCGAATTTGATAATTTTATTATGGTTGAACTCGTATCGGGATGAGTGTTTGGTGTTTTGTGAAATTTGTCGAGTACCGAGGTGCGGGCCCTGGAGTTGACTTTTGGGTTGAGTTTTAGTTTTTGATAAAGATTAAGGCTTTATGATCCGTAATAGTCTCTTATGATTTTTATTTATGCTTTGAAGTTATTTTGGCTAGATTTGAGCCGTTCGGAGGTCATTTCACCCGAGAAGTTCATTTTAGAGTATCGGTCTGTCTGCTTTGAGGTATCTTTCCTAACCTTGTGTGAGGAAACCATCCTTTTGGATTTGAGTCTTTTATGCTAATTGTATCATGTAAAGTCCGTGTACGCGAGGTGACGAGTGCGTGCGCGGGCTTATTTGTGGAAAATTAACCTTTTAGGGCTTGTAGGTTCTTATGTTCATTATATATGAAGTTGTTTTATTATGTTAAGTTTTTTTCATTTACTAGTTTCACCTCTACGTGTTTTATTTGGAATTAATTGCTTCATGTTCCACTCTTATTGCCTATTTGATTCTTGTGTGCCTTAACGGAAGTTGTTGCCTCTTCGATTGCCATGCTATCTTTTTTCTAATTGCTTATCTTTATCTGAAATCATTATTTTCTCTTCTGTAATCGTTTATCCTTAATTGAGGCCCTAATTATCCTCTCCGTTGCTTATCCGTAATTGTAATTATTGTGTCTCTTTCGTGAGTGCTAAATCCTAAATGAAGTTAGTTATACTTTATCATAGTTTCCTTATCCTTATTTGGAATTACCGACTCGTGATATCTCCCTTGTTGTTGAATTGCACTTATGTGGAGCTCATTGCTACACATCATCTCTTCCTTGTTGAGCTATTATTATGTGGTATCTTTATTTTCTATTGTGTCTTTCCTTGTGAGTTCTTTTCATCCGTTTCTTTGAATTATGGAATTTTTGAGTTGATTTATTTGTCGTACTCCTATATTATTGTCATTGTCGTTTTTGTACTTGTTGTTCTGATGCACAAGGTTTCTGTCGTGCTATTTTTGCTATAGATATTTGTACATGCGGTCTGACAAGGCAGGCTATATATGTGGGTTGCGCATGTGGCGAGACAAGGTGGGAACATTATTATGCACGTGTGGGCTTGTGATGACTTGTGATGGCCTGGGGACATTGTTATTGTCAATTATTTGTGTAGTGGTGTATCTACTCTGTGTGAGTTATTCCGTGTTCATTTCGTGGTGATCGTTTCTTATGTGTCTTTCATTGTTTCTATTCTTATTAGTTGTCCTGAAATGTGATAGAACACTGGCACAAACATACACGTAGTTAATCACCCCTAACGATTCAAGAAAATAGATCCTGATGTTATTGATTATTTATACAAACCCTCGTCTGGTTCTATTGGCACGTGCGCCGTCCATGTAGTTATTGGTTGTAATGAGGGCACAAGATGCCAAGTGTTTAGGGTTCGTAAATTAGGACCCGTGAATTATGAATATTTGAGGTTTGGTACCTCATGGAGATTATTGGATAAAACCTGATGTGAAAGTGGTTATTTTAGTCTAGTTGGTATCTATCCTTCCTTTAATTGTATTCACCAGGTTTAAACTGTGTTCAACTTATCTTCTGTGTTATTTCTTGTAGTGTTCCGTTGTTAAAGGTATTTTCTGTTTCCTATTGTAAGTATTGTATCGTTATTTTCATATGCGTAGTTTTGTTGTACTCTATTAGTTCTCCCCTTATACTTGCTCAGGTTATTTAGTCCAGTAGGTGTCTTGATTGTTCCTCGTCACTACTCCACTGAGGTTAGTCTTGATACTTGTTAGGTACCGATGTGGTGTACTCATACTATACTTCTGCACATTTTTGTGCAGATTCAGGCATTTTGGAGTCAGTCGATCGTTAGCTAGTCGTTTGGACTTTACTGTGGAGACTCAAGGTAAACCGACTGCTGAGTTTACAGTCTTTGGAGTCACCTTCGTTTGTTGTATTTACACTGTTTATTTGTAATGACCCGATCGGTCGTTTTGAGAATAAAAGCTCCGTTCAGTGGCGTAAGGTATTGAACTGCTTCACATTGTGTATACCGATCGGCGTGCGTGGTTGGATTTAGTTACCGGATAATCCGGAGTCAAATTGGGGACAAATTTCAATTTTTGGAAGCTTAAGTGATGGAAGTTGACCGGAGGTTTAACTTTTGTGTAAACAGCCTTGGAATGAGTTTTGGTTAATGTCAACAGCTTCGTATGGTGATTTTGGACTTAGGCGCGCGTCCGGAATTTGTTTTGGAGTTCGAGTAATTTGAGGTAATTTGGCAAAAATTAGAATTTCGGCGATTTCGGCCGATCGGTAAAATTTTGATATCGAGCTCGGAATAGAATTCCGGGAATGGCTATAGGTCCGGTGTATTATTTGTGACTTTTCTGCAAATTTCACATCATTTCGGGTTGAATTGATATGTTTCGGCACGAGTTTTGATGTTTGAAGATTTGGAAATTCATAAGTTTGATTTTTGGTTTGATTCGTCATTTTGATGTTGTTTCATGTGATTTGAAACCTCGAGTGAGTCCGTGTTAGGTTATATGAATTGTGTGTGAGTTTGGACGGGGTCTCGGGTGTGTTTCGGATGGGCTTCGGGTCAATTTCCCTTAAATTCAACTAATGAATCAGTCTTCTGGTTTCCTTCTATGCGATCGCATAGATGCAATCGCGATCGCATAGTGTTCTGCGACCCACCCCCAGTTTTTCCTTCAATGCGTTCGCACTTGCACCCTCGCATTCTCATAGCTCTTTCATTTGGGCGTCAAATAAATTCCTTCAATGCGATCGCATCCCATGCTTCGCGATCGCATAGTGCAGCGTTTGGCAGCAGATAATTCCTTCTCCGCGATCGCAAACCTGAACTCGCGAACGCATTGTGCACATTTTGGCAGTGGCTATTTCCCTTATATGCGATCGCATACATACCTTCGCGATCGCATAGAACCTTTTGGCCAGTAACATTTTTCTTCTATGTGATCGCATCTTCTTGTCCGCGATCGCAAATGCTTTAAATTCTGGCCAGACAGAATATAATTCAAAATCGAGGGTTAAGCCATTTTTATCACATTTTGACTTCTAGAGCTCGGTTCTTGGCGATTCTTTGAGAGTTTTTCACACAAATCGAATGGGTAAGCGTTCTTCCACTAGAATTAAATATATTCCATGAATTATTCCTTGTTTTTATCATTTAATTTGTGTTTTGGGTTGAGAAAAATGTGGGTTTTCAAAGGAAATTCCTAAATTGAAAAAAATCATGATTTGAGGGACCAAATGATATCAGAATTTGATAAAATTTGTATGGTTGAACTCGTATCGGAATGGGTATTCGGATTTTTGTAAAATCTATCGGGTTCCGAGGTGCGGGCCCGGGGGTCGACTTTTGGGTTGATTTTTGTAATTTTGTAAAGATTGCAACTTTATCATTCGGAAAAGTTCCTTATACGATTATGTGTACTTTGAAGTTGTTTTAGTTGATTCTGAGCCGTCTGAAGGTCTTTTCGCCCGAGAAGTTCACTTTTGAGTACCGAGTTGTCGTCTTTGAGGTAAGTATCTTGCCTAACCTTGTGTGGGGGAACTACCCCTTCGGATTGAGTCTTCTATGTTGATTGTAGCCCGTGTACGCGAGGTGACGAGTGCGTACTCGGACTTATTTGCAAATAGGTTGGCCTTTTAGGATTCTTAGGTCCTTATATTCCCTGTGTATGAAGTTGTATTTGTTATATCTGAATTCCGATTGTTAGTTCATCTCTTTCTGCTTAAATTAGAAATTACTTGCTTGGTTTTCCTTTGTTGCTTATTTGATCTTAATTGACTTAGCTGAAGACTTTACCTTTTCTACCGTCGTGCTATATATTCCTTCATAAACTGCCTATTTGACTAGAATTAGCATAATCTCGCCCTATAATTGTTTAGCAATAATTGGAGTATTATATGTTGGTGTCAAGCATGCCTGTGGGTCGTATGTTGTGATTGAAATGATCTTTCATTAAGCACTACTTAGGCCTAACTTGATGATTATACATGTTGATGGTATTTTCTTGGCATTTCCTCTTGCGGAGCATTGATTCAAGTTGGGATTTATTTCGTGAAGCTAATTAATTAAGCAAGAGTGGTTATAGTTGTTTCCCTTGCCAGGATGATATTGTTTCCATTGTTGACTCCCTTGCCGGGACAGTATGATTTCTATTATTGTTCATGTTGTTGATGATATTGTTTTCATTGTTGACTCCCTTGTCGGGACAGTATGGTTTCTATTATTGTTCGTGTTGCTGATGATATTGTTTCCATTGTTGACTCCCTTGCCGAGACAGTATGATTTCTATTATTGTTTATGTTGTTGATTCCCTTGTCTGAATGCTATCATTTCATTTGTTTGGGTGAGAAAGAGTGTAAAGCACGAAGGGTGATGTCGTGCCATATTATTGAGAGTAAAAGCACGAAGGTCGATGTCGTACCATATTAGTGAAATTAAAAGCACAAAAGGTGATACCGTGCCATATTATTGAGAGTAAAAGCACGAAGGGTGATGTCGTGCGTGATATTGTGATTGAGTGCTAATTCACGAAGGGTGATGTCGTGCAATGTTATTGTGAGTTCATGGCACAAAGGGTGTTTCCGTGCAGGTGAGGACGAGGGACGTGCATTATGATGTGATATTTGTTTCCCCGTGTATACATTGTGCCTTTACTTCGAGCTGTTATTGTTGTACTTACATATGTGGTGTGACTTATTGTTATTGTCTTGTACTTGACTTTTATCTCAATTGTTGTTGCACTGTCTATGTCTTTTACTTGCTTAATTTACATGTCGTATCTGTCGATTCCTATGGGAAGGACGAGAGTAAAAGTACGAAGGGTGATGTTGTGCACTTGTTCTGTTGGAAATTAAGTTTGAAATACATTTATTGGGAAAGTATATTTTAAAAACGCTTATCCTGAAGAAATTACATCTAAAGACTTCCCTTCTGTAAAGTATATATACGTATTCGGAGGAGGTACATTTCAAAAGAAGTTTCCTATTTTGAAACGAATATATTTAAGGTCTTTAATATAAACTGGTGGGTGAAAGGTTATATTCGAAGGTCTGATTAAATTGTTGGAGTTGTTGGCTAAGGTCAGAGGTGGAGATTATCGCAGTGCTAAGTTATTACTTGTTCTTACTGTATTGTGGTTCAATTTTTTGATGTGTTCCCGTCCATTTTTCTGTGTAATATTATGATATTCCGTCGATTTATTATTGTTTTCTTCCCGCATTGCATTGTTATGTAGTTAATTATATTGTGTAATCTTTGTACAGATGTCATATGCCGTCATTTTCTATATTTATTCCTGTTTGTTTTATTAGACCAGTGGGTGTCTTGACTAGTCCTCGTCACTACTTCATCGAGGTTAGCCTTGATACTTACTAGGCACTGTTGTGGTGTGCTCATACTATACTTCTGCAAATTTTTGTGCAGATTCCAAGTTTTGCATAGCCGGCTGATCGATAGTTAGCAGCGCGGTTGCTATTGTGGAGACTCAAAGTAAAACCGCTCCAGCGTTCGTGGGCTTCGGAGTCACCGTCTTATTTTTCTTATACACTGTTGTACTTGTTCCAGAACAGTGGTATTTAGGAATTCTAGTGTAAATTCTGTAAAGCTTATGACTTGTATTTACCGGGTTTTGGGAAGATGTGTAAGGTGTAGAGATTTATTTCACAAAAAACACTTAAATGATTATTGTATTATGATCAATGTTTAATAATGACAGGCTTACCTAGTCCTTAAGACTAGGTGTCGTCACGATACCCAACCGAGGGGAAATTGGTTCGTGACATTATTCTTGTTTCGAAATAGTTGTATTTAGAAGTTTTGTCTAGAATATTCAGTAGAGCTTATGACTTGTACTACCAATTTTGGGATTGTAAAATTGTATAGAGATTTATATTTCAAAATTGGCATATGTTAGTTTAAATATTGTTGTTATTTCAGTAAATATTAGGCTTACCTAGTTCCTAAGACTAGGTGTCATCACGACATCCAACGGAGGGTAATTTGGGTCGCCACAGGAAGTTTGACTAGGAGTGGACTTTTTGATATTGAGTTCGATTCAGATTTTGGAAGTTGGAGTAGGTTTGTAATGTCAAATGTGACGTGTGTGCAAAATTTGAGGTCAATCGGACGTGCTTGGATAGGTTTCGGCATCGAATGTAGAAGTTTGAAGTTCTAAAGTTTATTAAGCTTGAATTGGGGTGCGATTCATGGTTTCGATGTTATTTGGTGTGATTTGAGGCCTCGAGTAGGTTTTTGTCGAGCAGGTTTGTGTTATGTATTGGGACTGGTTGGTGTGATCGAATGAGGTTCTGAGGGCATTCGGGTGTGTTTCGAGGTGGTTTCGGACCAATTCTGGTTGTTTTGGATGTTGCAGTTGCTGGTTCTGGTTTTGTCTTTCACGAATGCGAAGGGAGTCCCTCGTTCACGAAGAAGGATTTTGGGCTGCTGATTTTTGTTCATCGCGAACGCGGAAGATGGGCTGGAATAGCCTACGCGAACGCGATAGGGCTGTCGCGAACGCATAAAAGAAAGGTGGAGCAGGGCCTGGAGCAGTTTGTCTTCGCGAACGCGGCTCATGGACCACGGACGCAAAGGGTGGTGGTCATAAGGTTGCGTGAACGCCGCCTAGGTGACTCGAACGCGAAGAAATAAGTAGTTGGGCAGACTGGTTTTAAAACGGGGTTTGGGTTCATTTCACCCATTTTCCACACGGCTTGGGAAATTTTTGGAGATTTTCAAGGGGGTATTTCCATCATCTAATGCAAGGTAAGTGATTTCCACCTATTAGAACTTAAATATGTGATTTACATATGGATTTAAATATGGAAATTAGAAGAAACTTGGGATTTTGAAGAAAAACCTAGAAATTGGTTTTTTTTTCTTTTGACCACGAAATTGGATATGAGCTTGGGAATATATCATATATTTGAGTTCTTAATATTATGGGTAATTTTTATCTTCAAAAAAAATTCAGAATCCGGGCACGGGGCCCGAGGGTGACTTTATCGACTTTTCGAGTGGAGTTGGAAATCGTTATAAATTGGATTATAATGAGTATTAAAGTTTATATTTATGGAATTGCACATTGATTGACCAGCTTTGGAGTGATGGGCATCGGTTTGAGTTGTTGGAAGGGCTTTGGAGTCTGTTATGGAACTTCAGAGCGAGATAAGTCACTTTTCTAACCTTGTAAGAGGAAATTAACCCCATAGGTGAATTGATTTAATATGTTCTTCTAATTGTGGGTCTGCGTACGCACGAGATGACGAGAGTCCGTATGTAGCTACTAATTATGCTTATGTACGGGTAGTCTAGGACCCAAATCATGTTATATTTGAGTTGTTTGCACACTACTTGTTAATTTAATTGCTTAAATCATATTGGAACTTGATAAAGGAATTATAAAAGGTTAAACTTCATTTACTTGAGCTTTGGTCGGGTCATTTGACCGTTAATGAGAATTGGTATTTCTTTGAATATTAGCCTCTAAAAAAATTTTGAATCGGTTGTTTTAATATATTTTCTCTTTTTGTGGAGTGGGCCGAATTCCTTGATAGCAGATATATGCATCTATGGTTCGTGTCGTTCGACCATCGGCAGTGCACATTTTATATATTTGTATGTTAGATCGGTTCGTACGACCTCGACATAATCCGGGCGTAATAATTCTTGGAGTCCAATTATAATTGATATTATTTTATTGGCTCGAGAGATTAATTTTTTAAATAATGGAAATTAATTTGGGATTTACTACTAGTGAAAGAATTGTTTAGTTGTTTCTTGTTATCGAGTTTTCAGTTGTGTTTATATAATCCATGCTTAATTATAATTTCGGTTAGTAAGTGTTGAAGTCGATCCCTCGTCACTACTTCTTCGAGATTAAACTAGATACTTACCGGGTACGCGTTGATTTACGTACTCATATTGCACTTGTTGCACATTTTGTGCAAGTACATATATGTCTAGTGGTTTTGTAGGCACAGAGGTGCGTTTATCGCCGGAACTTAGGTGATCTGCATCCCAAGTTACAAGTATGCAGCACACAGAGTCTCCATCAGAGTTATTTACATTCTCCTATCTAATTTGTATTCCAAACAGATGTCGTATTTTGTCATATTTGCTAGTTAATGCTCATGCATTTGTGACACCGAGTTTTGGGGGTTCCTACCGGATGTTTAGTATAGTAGTTCATGTAATGTTCATTGATTCACCCTGTAATATTTATTTCTTACAATGTAATTGATGAAAATTATGATTTCGAAAATACTAAAATGAGTAATTAAGTTAATCATTCACTGTTGGCTTGTCTAACGGCAGTATTAGGCGTCATCACGATCTTTAATGGATTTCGGTCGTGACATGTACACTGTCGAGGGTTGAATGGCACGAACCATAGATGCATCTATTATACTGCTGAGACGTTCGACCCACTACACAAGAAGAGAGATTACTCTACGAACATCCGATTTAAAAGATATCACAAGACTAATACACAAGGAAGCACAATTTCTATTGACGGTCAAGTAACCCGCCAAAACTCGAAGTAAGTGAAATTCAGTTTTTACGAATCCTTTATCAAGTTTTAATGTAATTTAAGCACTTAATTTAACAAGTAGGGTGCAAACAATACAAGTATTTCATGATTGGGTCCTAAAACTACCCGAACTTAAGCATGATTTGTAGCTACGCACGGGTTCTCGACACATAGTATGTACGTAGCCCCCTCAATTAGAAGCAAATAGTAATTTAAAACACATATGGGGTAAGTTCCCTCTTACAAGGTTAGGCAAGAGACTTACCTCGTCCCAAAGCTCACTTTCCGGCCCACGAATTCGCTCTAAGGCCTCAACTTGGTGCCGAAAAATTTGAAGCTAGCCAAATATTATATAAATTAATCAATATACATTCACAAGTTCATAATTTAGCTATTAGAATGATCACCCAACTCAAATTGAAAGATTCTTAAAATTTACCCCTGGCCCACGTGCATGGATTCCGAAAATTTTCGAAGATAAATGTTTGCGCCTCACAAACTAAAATATACAATTTATACCCAATTTCATAATCATTTTTGTGGTTAAATCCCATTTTCATCAAAGTGTTTTTTCAACTAATTAAACCCTAATTTCTACAATTTATATGTTAAGAATCTACCCAAAATGTTTTGTATAGAAATTACTTACTTCAAAGTGCTAGGTGAAAACCCCTCTTCAAAGAGCTCTAAACGCGTCCAACAAGTGAAAGAAATGACCCAAAAAGCCTAAGTCCCGATATTTTAAGATACATTGCCCAGGTGTCCCTCCTACATGATCGCCGAAGAGGCCTCACATACGCGAAGGCTTTCCTGGCCTTCCCTACGCGTACGCGAGGGCTTCTTCGCGAACGGCAAGACCAACAGCGGCCACCCAACTCCAGCCTACCATACACGAACGCGGGCCTATTCACGCAAATGCGAAGACCATAGGTCCCAGACCTTCGCGAACGCGGACTGGCCGTCACGAACGCGTAGCACAAACTCCCAGTCCCCCATTTCCTCCTTCATGAACGCAACCCCACCTATGAGATCGCGAAGAAGGAAACCAAGACCAGCAGTGACAGCGTTTTAGACTTAGCTCCGGGCGGTCTGAAACTCACCCGAGCCACCCGGGACCCCGTCCATATGCACCAACATATCCATAAACATAATACAGACCTGCTCGAACTCTCGAAACACGTAAAATGTCATCAAAACTAAGAATCGCACCCCCAAAATAAAATTGAACCAAATCATGAACTTCAAGCTTTCAACTTGCTGCGAATGCACCGAACCATACTTAGACTACTCGGAATAACACCAAATTTTACGTGCAAGTCTTAAATTACCATACAGAACTATTTTCATGCTCGAAATACCAAACGGACATCGATAACACCAAAACCTATTCGAAACCAAAGTAAAAAAAAGTGAAAACCTTCAATGCTCCAACTTTCAACATTAGGCGTCGAAATGCTCTCGGGTCATCCGAAATCCGATCCGAACACACACCCAGGTTCAAAATTATCATACGAACCTATTAGGACTGTCAAATCCCGGTACCGAGGTCATTTGCTCAAAACGCCCATTTTAAGCCACTATTAAGGAACTAAGTGTTCTGATTTCAACCGGAACCCTTCCAAACCCAAACTAACCATCCCCAAAAGTCATAAAACAGTAAAAGCACATAGGGAGAGTCTTATCTGGGATCTAGAAAGCAAAACGACCGGTCAGGCCATCACAAATGCACTGATCAAAGTAAAACCTAGCAATCTATTTTAGCACAACTAAAAAAAAAGGAAAACAATTCAACTAAGATTACTACCAACAAAAAATCCAAAAATTAGATCATAAAACTAGTCCTAAATTAAAACCCCATACGCAGTTAATGTAATGTACAAAAGTAAACATTAAAATCGTACATGTGATTATACTTAATTTTGTTGGATAAGAAACAGTTGCTAATCAAGCAGAATGCAATGGCGAAAACCGTTTGATTTCAGTGAATAATCAAAATTAGTGAAGAAGGAGAGAGAGACAGAGACAAGATACAATATGCCTTATACTTGGAGAGAAAGTAGTTTTTATTACAGAAAGGCAAATCGTCTTTTTAAAACGCTTTTAACAAAAACACGGATATGAATGTCAATTAAAAAACAAAACTGATACATGTTAAAAAGGAGCGACCAAATAAGACCATTCAATTTTTACAAAAAACTAGATGGGCAAGGCCCGTGCTAGCACGGGCCCAACAGATTATGAAATACTTTAAAAAGAGTGGTAAATTTTTTTTTAAAAAAAAATAGAATTTCCATTCTTCACCCTGGTACCACATCAAATGAACCAAAAAGGGATAAGAATCAATTATAGCAACAAAATGGAACAACAGATGTACTTGTTATATGTTGCCTTCTTCCATCTCTGGCATCAACAGTTCAGCACAGACAATTTTATCCTATCATAAGCTGAGCAAATCAACCCTTTTGAATTCAGTTGTTTATTAACTGTACTGATATATAATTAGCCAAGGAACAAAAAGATGACATATTATTTAATCAAGCTTGGGCAAAAGGATTATATGTCATGTAAAGAGAATGACTTTCTACAACCACCTAATAAAATTAAAGAGCAACCATGAAAGACAGCAAAATCAAATTAAACAAGCAC
The DNA here is from genome assembly GCA_005239525.1 of Nicotiana knightiana. Lineage (NCBI taxonomy): Eukaryota > Viridiplantae > Streptophyta > Magnoliopsida > Solanales > Solanaceae > Nicotiana > Nicotiana knightiana. The sequence goes on from ML423609.1 coordinate 115,087, forward strand.
TATCTAAAAGTTGAATTACACTACTTTTTGTCTTTAAACGTTTAGCATATCATTCATGTGAATTTGAGCTATATTGACTACTCAAATAATATTACAACCACAGAGTAAAGAGGAATGTCGACATCTCACGTTCAATTCTAAATTAATTGCACACATTTAGGATATATTCAGCTCATGAGTTACTTTGCTCTTTTGTTTTATTGTTATTTGCATACATAAATGAAGTTACGACAAACATTTATCGGCTACACTTAAGTTGTTCATGAATTTATGATGTACAAAAATAGCATCATAACTTAGAGACAAGGATAGTATAGTATGCACAAAGCAATAGAAACAAAATAAAAACTAAGGTTTACTACTTGTGAAAAAAAAATACTTTATTAATCATCTTCGAGATTAATATTTTTTTTAATAATCAAAGGAAATCATCATTGTAAGCATGTGTTTGGCCCAAAATTACCTGAAATGCAACAATAAAAAGTTCTTATTTATCGTGCCGTCATATGAAAGAGTTATGCGAAGAATTAAAATATCACCCTAGAGAACAAAAACTATCGAAGTCTAACATTAGGAAAAAATCCATCGAAATACCCGATTAATAGTGAATAAATAATCACAACATAATTAAAAAATTTGTGACAAACATGACGAAAGAATTATGGATCCATTTGTGAATGCAACAGATTAACTAAAAAAATTAATCATAACATTTAGAAGCCACATTGAAGCTATTATTTACATAAAAAAGCATGAAACTGGTGAGATCTTTTAGCATTTTCAGAGAATCATTTACATAATCCTATATGCCTTTGATCATATTTTCGTCTTATACTTCTGACTCGGGTAAGAAAACAAGCTATACGAATTATAGGTAACCTCATCGAACACTAAAAAAAGTGATAGCTAGTTTCTTATTCATTTTAGTAATTTATGGAAGTCCAAAACTATAAGGTGTCGTTTGGTATGAGGTATAAGCAGGTATAAGGGTGGTATAAAAATTTAATACCACCTTAATACTCTGTTTGGTTAGCATATCAGGTATAAGTTATCCTGGTGTTAATTTTAACACTGGGATAACTTATACCTTATAGAAGATGAGGTAATTAACACCGGTATAACTTATATCTTCTTCTTAGAAATTATGCAATTGTCATTCTTAATACAACATACCAAACAATGAATAAACAACAATCCTAGCATAACTAATGCCAGCATAACTTATCCCAATATAACTTACACCGACATAACTTATATCGGTATAAATCGTATTCCAACCAAACGATCCCTAGGATAATATTTTTTATTGGTGCAATCTGGAGGTATACAAACCAGGGATGCACCTAATTCATCGGAAGAATTCAAGTCTTCATCTACACCATTTTTAGTGAATATGAAAAAGTTTTTTTTTTTTTGAGCTACTGATAGTAGGCTATAATTATGTAGTTTAGAGACTATTTACGCTCTAATTTAGCCGCGCTTTATTGATTTGAATGCTAAATAATAATAAAATGCTCTAATTAAGAACTTTACGCTTTGCAGGAGCAATTCCAAGCTATGAGGAAGCTAAAGAATGTTTTGGAGTCAATATGGAGCATGGAAGGTCAATAGGAGGTTAGCACGATCAAAAAGAAGAAAGAAAAGCAAGCGACAGAAATTCCTCCAGGTGCGCAGCCACGGATTCACCGCGCATTGGCCGCGCACATTAGGTAGTGGACTTGGCAGAATCCGCGGTTGATCCGCGGCCGCGGACGAGCTTCCGAAAAAATAAAACCCAAGGCTAATTGTATAATTCCAAAGGCGACTAACCTTAACTTATATGAAGCCTAATTCACCCAGAAGAAGAGACCACTTGTTTTTAGAAGATTTTGGAGGCAAGAACACAAGAGGAAGACGAAGAATTTCCCTACGAGTTTTCATCTTCTTCTTCTTAATCTCATTGTTGGTTATGACTTTTTATAGTGTAATCTTGTCTATTAGGATGAGTAGCTAAACCCATCATCTAGGGTTGATGGAACCAATTGTTAGATGACGTCTTGACTATGTTTTTATAAAATTGAGCCGTTTTTACTCTATGATTGTTCAACTATGTGTTGTCTTGTGATTAATTGAAAGGGCCCTTGATTAATTGTGTCTAGTTATCTTGTGTTGCTTGAGAAAGAACACTTGGTTAGATTGTTGTTGAACAATACCACTTTCGGGTAAATTAAGAGATTCGTTACTTGAATTTAAAAGTAGGGATAGAGATAAAGAAGCTTTGGTGTGATAATTATGAGTTGTATAAATTGCTAACTAGAGTAGTTCGAGAGAATGCTTCTAGTAAATTATCGTAATTGATCGAAAGATAATTACGGTAACCAAAAACTCATCATCTTTATAGAGTATTACGGCGAGATTATAGCTAATGTGTCAGAAATTAATCAGACAATTAAGAAAAACAATAACCCTAGACCTTTTACCATTGAATTCAACTTCATTATTGCTTATTGATAGTTTTATTGTCATTTTTCCTTAGTTAAATAGTTTTTACTCATTATCAATTAAAATTTTGCATCCGAAAATTGTCTGAACTTATCATTAGCGTTATTATAAGTTGTAGTAAATAGGTTAGTTCCCTGTGAAATTCGACTTCGTACTTGAACCGAATATATTTATAGTGACAACTTAATCCTTTTTATAAGGCATAATTGAGTTTGATCAGCTACTATAAGTAATCCTTTTTACTTGTACGAGCATGAAGGTCAACAAATTAACCCATGCACCCGATTTGTTTGAAGAACTTAACTTTTTAATATAGTAAAAAATCATTAGAAGAAGGAGAAAACAAATATGTATTCATCAAAATATTCGGTGTCAATCCACTGACACAACAAAGCTCAATTATTCACCGAATGCCAAATAAAAATGAAGATGAAGAAACGGAAAGAAATATGGGCAAAAATTAAACCAAAAGCACCTGAAATTGTAACACTCGTTGAGAAGATGAAGACAAGTGGAAGAGTAATCTTTGCAAAACCAAATAATAACAACATCAACCATGAATTTTAGCCATGAAATTAGGAAGTCAGAGAATAGAAAGAAAATTAATATGGGCAAATCTCGAAAGAAAAGAAAATCGAAATTATAACTCGCACCTGAATACTCTAAGAAAAATGATGGGGTGGTATTTTTAGCCTAAACTCATTCAATTCGTTTAAAATTAATGAATTGGCTACAAACATTTTAACTCATGGGTCTATTTGGTCTGAGCCCAAGTTAATCCATTATTTTTTGTAACTCATTTTAACTCATGAAGCAGTCCAAATACAACTTCTCAATCCAATTTATCTAGAAATTTCTGCACCACCCACCCACCCCCTACCACCACCAACCCCGTGTGAAAACTCCCTTAAAAAAAATTTTACTTTTTTTTTATTTTTAATTTTCTGTTTATTTTTTTTCTGTACCACCCACCACCGCACAAATCACCTCAAAAAAATTACTTTTTTTTGTATTTTTAATTTTTTGTTTTTATTTTTTCGTTTTTCT
>ML423609.1:119025-247912 GCA_005239525.1 Nicotiana knightiana
CCCCCCCCCCCCCCCCCCCCCCCCCCACCCCACCCAAAATATTTTTCAATTTACACATTTTAAGGTAAAAGGCTTTTTTTTTTAAAGATAAACAGAGTTCTAAAATATGGGTCAGTTGGGTTATGACCCATTGTTTAGCCCATCTTGACCCAACCCATCTTAGCCCAAGTACACTTTAGGCTGGGTTGGAAAATGACCTATTTATTAAGGGATTTTTACATTCCTATACCACATAGTAAACCTTATTACCCTCAATGTTTAAGGTTAGAGTTAATTACACTTAGTATATCAAATTACCAATTATATACCATAATTAATTTAGGGGTATAATTAATGGGCAGTTTCTTACTGCTTAATTAAAGGACCGTATATCCCAATATTCTCTCTCATTACCCCTCACTTCCCCCACGTTTAGTTGTTGTTTACCCATAACTTCCCCCACGTTTAGCTGCTGCTTACAGCTTCATTCACAATCTCCATTCTACAGAAAATCGAACTCATCATTCTACAAAGTTGTTTCCAAATTTTAGTCAAGTTGAAGTTAATCCATGAAGAACATCAAATCTCAAAAAAAAGTCCTAAAAATCGACAGTAGGTGATATCCCCTCATTTGATTTGGGGGTGTTAACACCAAAATCTCCCAAAAAAAGTAAAATCTCGACATGCAATTGAAGAGACTGCTCATTCTTCATCTCCCAGACAAATCTGAGCCGAAATTAGAACAAAACATAAACATGATGTAGATCTGGAGGAAGTTCAACACTATCCAAACAACTCAAACGAAAAATGAAAGAGGTTTTGCTAGACGATGATTTTGCTGAAGAGATCCCAAAAATTCTAACAGGAAAGAAACTCAAGTTGTCTCCTGCTTCGTCAAAACAAAAAATGAAGAAATTGTCCAAAAAAAACCCAAAATTGGTTCAGAAAAAAACTTTGTTGAAGGTAAACATTTATTAGTTTCGTTTTCAGTTTTTTAGTTTGATTTTAGGATGTAAAAATCTGTGTTTTACGTTTTTCATAAAGTGTAGATTAATTGTCTCAATTTTGAAGATAACTTGTAGTTGTGATGTTCGACAGTTTATAATTGTAGTTATATTGTAGTTAGCTTTTAAATTTTAAACAGAGTTGTAGTTACTTTTTTTTCCTGCATTTTAGTAGACAATGTTTATATTTGTAGATATTTTTGTAGTGTTTTGTAGTTATATATGTTGGTAGGTCGTACTATTTGAAGCAGATTTGTAGGTATTTTTTTGTTGATGCCTTTTTTTTGTAGAAAATGATTTGGGTTTTAACTAATGTGTAGTGATTTTGTAGTTACATTTGTAGATAAAATGTAGATTAATTTTTCCTTATTACGCATTTTACTAATGTGAAATAATTTATCATTTTATGCAGAATGGAAATTATTTTGCCCCACATAATGTGGATTATGGGGTGCTTAGATTTTACCCTTTGTGTGATCCTAGCATTCCTAGCCAGATAAAAGAGATGTTGTCTCCAAATGCTTTGAAGCTTTTTAAAAACACATGTTTTGGTTACTTACTGTCTCTCCCCCCATATGCATGCAAAACCAAGTCATTCATCTTCTAATGAAGTATGAACTGACTAAGTCCAATGCATCATATTTTTCAGTCCACTTGAAGTGAAAAATTAAATTTTTCATTGAGAGAGTTTGCTTTAATTACCAGTTTAAATTGTGTGAATCAGGTTACAGATTATGGCTATACTTCTAGTTATGTTAGCAAGCTAATGAACAGCTATTTTCCTAACAAAAAAAAAAGTAGAGAAGTGGTATTTGAAAACATAGTAACAAATAGATCTTGGGTAAACGACGAGGATGCAGTCAAGTTGTGCATTCTTTATCTTTTGGAATATTTTGTTTGCCCTTATGACAAAACCCATGTGTCTTTTATAGACCACTTTAGGTTCTATTTGGTAGAGTCTGGTCAGTTTGAGTCATACCCATGGGGTATTAATTCGTTCAATCAGGTTATGGGATCTGTTAGGCACCGGCTAAATCCACATGTACATTCTTATCTCATACGGGGATGCTCATTAGCATTGTAAGTATGAATTTATGAGTGTTGCTCGACCGTCAGCACTGAGCTTGCTACGAGGTGTTCTGACTCAATACCTCGCATATTAAGATGGCCAGCTACTAAGGGGCAGATTTGGCTAGCTGCCTTTGATGAGAAGATGTTAAAGCTTGAGTGGATTAAGGTAGAGTTTTCATTTTTTTATGATTCTACATTTGCCTTTATAATATCTACAATTACTCTACATTTTCTGCCTTAGTTGAACTAACTATTTTTTTCCTCATTTAGTTTACAAGTATGATTGAATCTGGAGAAGAGATTGGAGTGCTTACTTTACAAAACAAAATTGAGTATGAAGATCAAGTAGGTGAACAATCTTCTTAGATTCCCAATGTTGATTCCCCAATATTGGAACCCAAATAAACTGATTCTCAAAAGGACAAGGACTCTGTGGCTAAGAAGCTCAGAAAGTTAGAGAACGGAATTGAGCAGGTAATATTATGAACTACAATATATTTACAAATTATCTACAATTTATATACATTTCATAAACAACCTTCACAATATATACAGAATTGTTCATTCTGAGATAGTCCTATCTATAATTTCACATATTTATTAATTTATGTTAGGACATATTATAAAATTTATAACTTACTATATTTTTAACTTGTAGGTTGATGGAAAGCTAGAGGATGTTAGGAAGGATGTATTTGTAGAACTACATGGCCTTCGATTGTTTATAGATGATTCTGTGAAGACTGTTTTGAAATTGCTAAACAGTAGAAATGATGAGGATGATGCAAAGGTAAGAGTTGACATATATTTATATACCAAAATACTTTATGACATATGAAACAATATACTCAAACTAACATAAAATATTTAGTTTGCTGGAAGTTCAACCAAAATAAATGATCAACAAAAAGGAGTGAACAACCAACAATTTCAGTTCAATACTGGTGAACAAGTGCATGCAAGCACCAGCAACACATGTATCTACAAAATACCTACATCATCTACATTTAGTATAAAACTGAAAAATGGCATATCCACATTATCCACATTTTCCTACAACTTCCTACATATATCTACAAATTCATGGCAGCATTATCTAGTATTATTTACCATTTTTAATTATAAAACACAACATATTGAAGCTGCAGTTTGTCCAGAACATGTTCCAGCACATGCTGACTTGCTTACAGAATTTCAAGGTGCAGCTGATGAAGACAAAGCATGTATAATATCATACTGTCATTCAGAGATGTATTATTGTATATTATACACATTTACATTCTTGTTAAGTAACTTATGTATTATGTTACAGAGATTGAATATATCAATGCACAGTCCCCGATTCACGGAGTGACTGTAGCAGCTCAGACAAAATGTACCACTGAGCAACAGGAAAATGAAGGTGCAAATGCACAGCATGTGGATGTAGGTGATCCTGAAGGATCAAGCATTGAGAAGAAGGGGGTCACATTGGATGAATTTGAGTTGCCCGACAACTTAACACAATTGGTTAATTATGGTGAGCCCATACCAGATGAAGCAACACCTATGCATCCGGGGAGAACCAGGCAGCCTGGGAAGCATGCACGATCACCTTTCATACCTCTATACNTTATGCATCCGGGGAGAACCAGGCAGCCTGGAAGCATGCACGATCACCTTTCATACCTCTATACAGTTCGGGAGGCAGCAGCTCTCTTGGACCTAAATTTTTCTTCCTGAAGCACCCCTTCACTACTGTTATTGGTAAAGATGTAGATCTTGATGTTTTAGATAAATTCAACAAGTAGTTATACCACTGTAATGCCAAAGGATCTAAGAGGTATGAATTGCCTAATTTGACACTTTCATTTCTGCATTTATTTTTTACATCTGTAAGTCATTCTATGTTTTTTTTGGACATTTAATTGTTGTTACAGGAGGAAGGCTCTGTTTTCCATAAAGGATAACCAAATCAAGCCTTGGTTAGACCTTGGAGTCGAAAAGGCTGATAAGAAGAACTGTTTTTATTCCCTTTCTCACCCCGGACAAGTCCTCAATGACTCTGTAAGTATCAAATAATCTATTCATAATATATAATGTATCTTTTGTATTTGTATCCTAAATGTAGTTATGTTGTAGATATGAAATATATTTTGACCATGACGTGTATTCTGAATTGTAGATATAATGTAGACAGACTTATAAATGTTGTCTTTCTTATATGTAGTGTGACTGTATTTTAGTTTGTACCTTATGTATCCAATTTGCTGATGATTTGTATCTATAAATTCTATATTTAGTATGCAGGACATAATAGATATAGGTGTATTTCATTTTTGTAGTTAAATTGTAGTGAATTTGTAGAATAGGCTGAATATTACAAGATTAATTTGTAGTATAAATGTATATATGATAGAGACCTGATTGTAGTTGTTGTGTTCCATGTGTTGCGGTGTACTGCAGCTAAAGTTTAGCTAATTGTTAGATTTTTTGAAATCTGACTTTGTAGTTTAACTTGTAGACTTGTATTTAGATATCATTGTAGAATTATTTGTAGCTGTTTTGTTGGTAATTATAATTTCAATTTAGCTTATAGTAGATTTTATTTTATTGTGCAGCACATTGATGTTATAATGTATTACCTGAGAAATAAAGGCAAATATGGCAGCAACAACAAAACAAGGTTTACAAAAATCGATTGTTTGTTCAAAACGAAGATTGAACAAATCTATGAGAAGTTCATAAATTCTCCGCTAGAAAAGAAATATTCAGTTAAACCCCATGATGATGTTGCAGAATATACTTTGGGGTATAGACTTCTTGTTAATGTTGCCTGGGATGAAGTTGACTATGTCATCATGCCCGTGAACATTGTAAAGAATTTCTATTGGTTGCTGGTCGTTTTCGACATTGCGGATATGCAGCTTTATGGATATGATTCCATGGTGTCTTCACACCATCATAATGCTGTTGAATCCTGTGTTGAAAAGTTTTCAGTCATCATCCCTCTGTATTTTTCTTGCACTGGTTTCTATGGGAAGCGTAAAGACATTAACTTTAAGAATACAACTGCATACATTGAGAAACCAGTTACAGACCCTCTTAGCATTCAGTGGATGATTGCGGAGATTTCACAGCAAAAAGAAGGATCACTGTAAAAAACCTATTCTCTCTTTCTAAACTCTTAAATATTTTTTTTTATAATCATTAGTTAAATAGTTTAATTTTTTTGTCTTATGCAGCGATTGTGGTGTATTTGTGGCTGCCTTTGCCGAATATGTTAGTCTTGGAGATTTGTCAATACCCGCAGAAGACCTTTCTGATATTGACCAACACCGTAGGTGCTATGGAGCTCTCCTATGGGACTATGTTACAAAGAAGCAAGAAGATGGGTCAATCAGTGAAAGCGAGGTTACAGGCAGGCTAGCAAGGAGGAAGGGTGTTCCTGCATTGAATGAGAAGACTAGATCCAGAGAAAGAAGAAACAGTGTCATGTGTTCCTAGTTTAGTTGATGCTAGTTGGTAGTTGAAGGAGAATACACAACTTTCTTAACAAATATTTTATTTTTTTATTACAACAGATATTTTTGTTTTGTTATTTTCTATTCAGTTTTAGTAGTTGAATATAAATTGGTTGTTTTATCATCATTTCTTCAATCTTTACAGCATTGTATATTCATTATATTAAACGTAGTTATTATGATGTTATAATACAATTTGACTACAAACCAACTACACAAGATCTACATTGTGAAAACACTAAATGTCGTTATTGTATACATTTTTGTAGTTGTATATGTTCATACTTTTTATGAAATATCCTAGAGATTGTAGGTATTTTATGTATATAACTGTCACTTGAAGTTCAATTACACAACAAAAAGAAGAATTAAATACTCCAATCATAGAAATAGATTATCTACAACTTATCTACAACTTATCTACAAAACTAGAATTTACCTACATTTATATCTACATTTTATCTACAATCTGGAAACACTGTATATTACAGTTAATTTTTTTTAGCAGTTTTATTGTAGATAATACATATTCTTAACTACACTATATGGAAAATAAATTTAGATGCTTGACACAATACATAGAAACATATTAACAACACATAATCAAATTGAAACTAACTACATATGATCTTTAAAAAGTTAAACGATTATACACAAAAATCTGCTAACTTGAACACACTAACAGTTATTTTGATAAATTATTCTAACTACATGATATTTATTTCTTTTTGGACGCATTCTTGCAAGATCTTTTGTTATGCCCTTCACCTCCACAGTTTCCACATGACACCTTATATTTCTTTGACTTTATTTCATCATATGTTTTGTATCTTTCCTTTTGAGGTCTTCCTGGCTGCCTTTTATCTCCCGTCGGTGGATTTACTACTTCATCCGTAATATGTTGTGGCACAATCCATTTGCTTTCATCAGGAAGAGGATTTACTGGTACTTCATATGTACGCAATAGTCTCTCCTTTGTATAATACGGAGAGCAATAGTTTTCATAAATTTCATTCATGTGCCTTAATGCTGCCAAAGCATGCGCACATGGAAGTTCTTCAAGTTAGAATTGGCCACAGCTACATTCTTGCTTTCGAGACACACAATGTACCGTTTCACACCATCTAACACAATGTGTATATGATATGTTGAAGCCCTCACCTACAATTATAGAACAAACAGAAAAACTATTATTTCAATCATGTAAATAGATAATCTACAACTTATCTACAAATTATCTACAAAAATTCTACAACTTATCTACAACCTACAAATTATCTACAATTTATCTATAATCTGGAAACACTACATATTAAATTATTTCTTTTTTCTCCACCAAATAAACAGATCTTACCCTAAGCTTCTGAGATAGTATTCTGTTGTTCTCCAATTCTTTGTTGAATTTGTACTCAAGGAATGTGAAAGTACCCTTTGCCTTCAATAACTTCTCGTTGGTCCAACGTTCTAGTAATGTTCTCATATACTCTAAAAGGTCAAATATTGGCAGCTCTCTTGCATCTTTTGTTACAGGATTTAACGACTCTGCAATATTTGATGTCATTGTCCAAGTTCTATTCACTGTTGCATGTACTCTTGACCATCTATGATAGCCAATATCATATAGGTATGATTTAACACGCGGGTCTATCTCTTCAATCTTCGACATCCTTTCATTAAATTCATCCAGAGTGTATGACCGTGTTGTAGCAAAGTACAATTCATGTAATTGTAGATGACCCTTCTTTAACTTTGCTTATATTTGTCCAAATATGCCACATGCAAGAGAAGTGTGGAACTCCTGGATAGACAATTGATGTTGCCTTCAAGATACTCTCATTCCTATCCGAAACAACACACATTGAAGGTCTTTCACCATATGCTTGCTTGAATTGCTCAAAGAACCACTTCCACGATGCGTCGTTTTCCGAATCAACCACAGCATATGCCAAGGGAAATATTGTACCTACATTATTATTTAATAAAAAATTAACTGGCAGCTTTTGAAAATCTATATAAAAATATAAATACATAATTACTACTATATATCTACCAAATACCGATAATGTATCTACATGTTATACACTGACTACAAAATATCTACAATATATCTAACTTTTATAGACTGCCTACAAAAAAATTACAAAATTTCTACACTTTTTACCTGCTGCGTCTATGGTGCTTGTTGTCAGCATAATCCCCCTGTAGGCTGACTTTAAGAATGTCCCATCAACCACTACTACTGGCCTACAATGTTGCCAACCACTTATTGATATACAAAGAGCAACAAATGCATATAAAAAGCATGCATCTGTTGTCTTCTTCAATTTAACAACTCAACCAGGATAAGTCTCCTAAAGAATATAAAAAAAATTGGCAATTTGCTGTAGGAGTCAGTAGGATGCCCTCTCAAAAACTGTAAAGCTTTTTCCTTTGCTCTCCATGCTTGCATGTAGCTTAGGTTCACTCCGTGTTCGGATAACATGTCAGTTTGTATGTCTTTGGTGTGTAAACAGTCTTAGGATCACAATACTTTGGAATGACCGTGCTACCAACTACAGCTGCAGTACGTTTGCGTTGTATGAATGTATCGTCCATTAAGGAGCATGTGTGTTGTCGGTTGAAACTCCTTATCTTGAACATTGCGGAATCATTAATTGACGTTGCCTTGAAGTGCCATTGACAGTTTTCACCAACGCATATAAGTTAGTAGCTACAAAAAAAAAAAAAATTTAATACAGATTATAAGTGTAAATTCAACAAAAGGAATGTTTTAACATAAAGTAACATATCTACAATTTAACTACAATTTAACTACAATTTATCTACAATGTATAAAAAACACATATCTCAAGTAAAACACTTCTTTTAATGATCTTTTCACAACAAATATCTCCATACCTTCTATGGCTAGATATTTTAACTCTGAACTGGAACTTGTGCATCACAAAATAGTGCTTCATTGCAGCAGCTACAGTTTGCTTGTCTTGATACACTTGTCCTTCTTCAATAGCACTTTGCGTACCTTCTGTTATTATTTCACTTTGATATTCCTCTATAGCTGGAGAGGATGGCATATCAAGTAACTTTAGGGATCTAGACGAACCTGCATGAAAATAATGATAAACAGTATCATTTATCATTTTGTAGAATCTTTGTAGATAATTTGTAGATATAGTGAAGATATTTTGTAGTCATCTTTTTTTCCCACATAGATTGTAGTTAAATTGTAGTGTAATTGTATCAATTTGTAGATACTTGTGAAACAATACTGCTTCATACATAATTAAACTGGTTTGTAATTTATCTGAATAACTTTTGTTCAAATTTTGTAGATGAAGATAAAATGTTGAAGCCAACATTTTTTAAACATAGATTGTAATTTATTTTGTAGTATAAATGTAGTAAGTTTGTAGATAATCTCGCAAGCAATGTAGTTTAATTGTCTTCAAATGTAGTAATTTTATAGATAATACAGTAAAAAATAAATTATATGCAATTTTAAACATAACAAACTTGCACTGGTGTTATCGTTGGTGATAGCCAATTTCACAGTGAAATCTCATACACTTATACATAACGGATATGATCCTAAGTTTTTATTCTCCTTTTTGGTCTCCATATACACACGAACCCCCATATCATTCCGTATCTCCATTGGAGGACAATTATCGTTCACAATGTATTTGATTTCTACAATTTTTTCTGAAGTATCAATCAATAGTTGCTCTGCAATTGTAGAAATCAACATACTGTAGCTGGCATTCTCATCTATCACAATGCGATCAACTTGAAAATCTCTAAATCCGCCATAGTTATCCAAATTCCCATTCAACTGTAGCATGATAGGGATTTTCGACATGATTTCTGGATTGCGAAAAAAAAAAGATGAAGAACAGAATATCTACTGATTGGTTTCTACAGTTTGAGTTGATTTTGTTGAATATATTGTCGACTATTTGATTTCTGGAATTGGAATTCTACAATTTGATTTCGCCTATTTGATTTCTGCAATTTGAATTCTACAATTTGATTTCGCCTATTTGATATCTGGAATTTGAATTCTACAATTTGAATTCTATATTGTCGTCTTTTTTTTTTTGAATTGTAGTTTAAGAGAAAACTACGCAGATCCGTTTCAATTATGAATTTAATGTCGCGCCATTATAGGAAGATTCTCTCCAGATTTTAGGCGCGCTATTATAGGAAGATTCTGCCCTATTAAACAATAATTACCGTATGGTATATAAATTGTAGGAAAAATATGGACTGGGCGAGTAATTTAAGAACATTGCACATTTTATATAATAAGATTTCTTATATAGTATAAGAAGAAGAAAATTTCATTTATTAACCTAATCCATCTTAACCCGCCCAAATTCACTCAAACTCTGCGCATCTGTAACCCCTAGTGACACATTAAAGCAAGTATTTATGATATACAATAATCAAATTTACCATGTTGCCCATGCATGATAGACTAAATTGATAACTTTGCCATTGGTCGACCATAGACTAATAGATTCACTCAATCTCGGCCCATCCAACCGCAATTCGCCTGCCAAAAGACAAAAGAGTTCAACATTAGTCGAAAAGGAAAGATTCATTGCACCAACTACCAAGTATATAAAGTTAGAGTAGTTAGTAACAAATGTTGGCATGAAAGATTGTGTTTGAGTTTGACGTTTTTAATTGTATATTACTCTCTAAAACCTCGTCTCGTTTGTTTCGAATATTTTCTAATATTATAATCAAATGTTATTATAAAGGACATATATTATAATATAATATAAAAATTAATTCCGCAAAAATTTAATTTTTATAGTAAAGTATTATTATATGAGAATATTGTTATAAAAAAGTCTGACTGTATTTAATATTCTATCTTTTAGGATCCTAAATATGTGTTGTTATGATTGGGTCCAAGTTATTTTGTGTTATGAAATTCAAAATACATAGCAATTTTTTAGTATTTATAGTAGCGGACCCAAAATTTTATAGGGCGAATTCAAATGGAGACCAAATCCTCCGTTCCATGCGACAGTAGAAGCACTACTATGCTTAACAAATATAGTTTACCTTTTGCTCTTTCTTTGGACTCATAACAAAGTCTCGAAAATTAAAAGTTTTGCTCGCTACTCTTTTCTTTCGTATTTTGAGGCCACCTTTTGAAAACGTATAAATGAAATTTTAACAACTTTTATTACTTTCTTAGATTTAATAATTAATAATATTATAATTTTATTTAACAAACATCAATTTAATCAATACCAAAATGCAAAATTCCACGTGTTTGGTTAAATTTTACAAACTCACAATTATTTTATTTTGACAAGCTAATTATTGTTGACAATAACAAATAGAAGAGAACTATAAACTAAAGTGGATTAATAACTTCTTTAATATAAGAATTTTGGAACTATGAAAATATGCTAAATTTAAACAAATAATAAAAAATAAAAGTCAGTGTTTTGTAAATCACAAGAAAAATAAACAAGTGTGAAATTGAAATAGAAAAATACTCTTAACATTTCTGGAATCAGCATACTTTAATTTGGGTCGTGGGTCTTTTAAATCTAGATTTCTGGAAAACAAAAATACACATGAAAGGGAAGGAGCTAACAATTGATCCCTAGACCCCCCGCTTGAACCAACATAGGTCCGCACTTGAGTATATAGCATATTTACCAAATTAAATTTAAATTTAGACACATGGAAACGATGTATGATTAATGGAGTAGTAGGGGTGTTCAAATCGTATCGGAAAACCGCACCAAATTGAAAAATTAAATCAAATCGATTAAATAATTCGATTAGGTTTGATTTGACTTGGTTTAGTATTGAGTAAAAATATTCGAACCAAACCGACATATAAATATATACTTTATACATATATATTCTTAAGACTTTATATTGAATTTTTTTTAAAATATGTTGAAATATTTGGGATCCTCTCATGTGTTAACTTTGAAAGTGTATATTAACAAAAATTATTGTTCGACGACTAATAAAATAACTATCATGTGTTACTACAAAAATTCTCTCATTAGACTATTTTAATAGATCATATATTTGTCAATTTTTTTAATATTTACTAAATTTATATTCACTTATCAAAATTTTATCTATAACTATAACAAAGTAAGATTAGAATAATATTCATATAACAGAAAAAAACTCAAAAATCCGACAAAACCGAACTAATTCAAATCGATATAATTGATTTAATTTAATTTTGATAAAATCCGTACCAACCCAATATATGTACAACCTATAAAGTAGAATATTACTATTCGTCCGGACATCTACAACAGCTATAGAAGTTGACCTTAATAAGCTTGCACGTTTATTTTGGCAGAATGAGTTACTACAGCAAGCTGGAGGCCACTGTAAAAATATTCCAACCATGAATTGAAAGCTCTGAATATGAATACCAAAATTGGACCTCTTTGTCTAATTCCCCTTATCCCTCGAATAATTAGACTACCATAAAGGAATATGTATGCATTTTTCATGTGGATGTCTCTCCGCGTAAATATATGGATACGGATACGGATAGTTATAGCTTGTTCGGTCAAATTTTTTCAAGTTTAAAAGTATATTTTTTTTTAGTTTAAATTTGAAGTGTTTGGTCAAGCTTTTAGGTGAAAAATAAGTGATTCCGAGGAGAAGCAGAAGCAGAAAAAGATAGTTTCTTCCTAAAAGTACTATTTTGAGAAAAATACACTTAGAAATACTTTTTAAAAACTTGGTCAAATACTAATTACTGCTTAAAAGTATTTTTTAAATTAATTAGACAAATACAAACTGTTTCTCACCAAATAAAAGTATTTTTTAAAAAGATACTTCTTAAAATAAACTGATTTTTTCAATTTGGCCAAACGAACTATTAATGTGACCAAAAAGACTCATTTGACTTATTCATAATCTTTCATCTGCTTAAACAACCAAGGATTGCTATTTCGACAACTACTGCTTCACGCGAAATTAGAAATTCTTAGTTTGTGATCAGTTCAACTCAAAACTTAAGTTACTAGAGAAAGCATATTGATTGTATTATATTTCACTATACTGACTCACTTGTGATTCTGATTCTGTTTTTTCTATACGGATCAAACACGTAAGACTATTCTTTATTTTTGTGGAGGTAAGATTTGAACCATACCTTTACCATATTGAAATATTTAATTATTTCATCGAAAAATTTTAAATATAATTATAAAGAATACACTTTTAATTTATATCTTATTTTACTATCAGCATCCATCCTGATGCAAATAAAAAGGTGACGTGTTACACCGACATATACGTAGAACTAAAAGAAATAGAAAATAAGTTTGACAACAATTAACTTTCAAACATTAATTGTATTGATTATCCTTGTCCCCGTGATTTGGCAACCAACTTCACGTGAAAATGATGATGAAGCACGTGAAATAACAAGGCTGTCCAATCACATAAGGACTTGGTCTATCTAGTCATTTTCATGGTACTTCCATTCTTAGTTGCCTTAGATGTTAGTGCGTCCTAAAATAGAAACTTGATTCGCATTTTAGATGTTTTTGCATTCACTCGCTTTGTTTGAGTATTAGATACATTTAGAAAACGTTTGGTTAATGCTGCAATCTAGGCCGGGCCTGGCCAAACGGGCCGGTCTAAACGTGTTCGAGTCCTAGCGGGCTTGATCAGGCGGGTCTAAACCAAATTATCCTAATGGGTGAAACCGGTCTACTGTGGGCCCGGTCCAAACGGGCCTAAACGATCCAAACTATTTTTTTATCTAAGGCAATTTTTTATAAATATTGTGACAAATCTTGTAATTCAAATTTAAAACACAAAAAATAGTAAAAAGAGATATTCAAACTTGCACTAAAAAATCCAAACGGCTAGTTTTTGAAATTATAGTCGTTGGCTATTTTAAAAAAATAATTTTTTTTTATGATTATATTATATTATCTAAGGCAATTTATTGTAAATTATATTATATAATTATGACTTATGTCTTGTAATTCAAGTTTAAACACACAAAAAAAATGTAAACAAATATTCAAGGAAATGTCTTATAATTTTTATTAATACGACATTTTAAAAAATGACAATATCTTTTCCAAGCTCTCCCTCATAGACGCTCTATGATCACCGATTTGAAGTCTTGCTTGACTGAAAGCGCTCTCTGATGCCACCGTTGAAGCTTGAATACTTAAAATATCTCGAGCCATCTTTGAAAGAACCGGATAGTATTTTTCTTTGTCCTTCCACCATTCCAAAACATTGAAGGTGCCGTCGGGATTCTCTGTTTCAAGTCCCTACGACAAATAAACTTGAAGCTCATTTAGTTGTGAACTATCACCAATATTATCACCTTGAAAATCTCTGAACCCCGTCCAAGAACTAAGTGATTTTAGTCACGCAGATCTTTTAGATGACTGCGAGCTAGACGAGGTAGGAGTTGGAACATTTGGTCTAGCATGATCTAATGCAACTTGATAAGCATTATAAATTGATTGAGCATTTATTTTAATTGAGGCTTTTTCATCTATAAGTGTAGCATATTCCTCAGTTGAAAGTGGTAAATATTATAAATTTGAGTATACCAATAGTGAGAACCTCCTAATTTCATGGTAGGATTTAACATAAGCGGCAACACCATAAAGAGGGGGATAGGGAAAAAATATTTCTTAAACTTATCTTTCATATCATCAATAACACATTGGTAGACTAGATTCACCAATTTTAGATTTTCCCTTACCACCAAATATTTTTTTCAAAAAAAAAGTCCATATTAATTATAAGAAAAATAAATTAAACAAACAAAACTATAATATTAAAACTAAAGAATTGGAACGACTTTACCGAATTGACGAACAACTTCTTGAAAATTGTATAATGTTGAAGACTTGAATACTTCAATTCACCAACTTCATAATTTTTCACAAATTGCAATAATAAAGTAAGCAATTATAGAAGAAAATTAGAGAGAGATTGATGATTTTGTTATAGTTGAGAATAAGGAAAAAGTGTAATTATAAAAAAATTATGGTTAAAACAAAGTTTGGGGGCCAAATGACTATTTTTAAAAATTCCAAACCGCTAAAATTAAAGGGGCAACGACTAGATTTTAAATTTCTGACTGTTGGCCATTTTTTAAATAATTTTTTTAAAAAAAATAGTCGTTGGGCCCGTATGGCCTGGTTGAATCGGCTCAGGCCCGCCTGCCGGTCCCGGGGTCACGATTCCTACCCCAAGGCTTACCCCATATGGGCTCACAGGCCCGCCAAGACCGGACCCTCCACGGGCCAGCCCGTTTAGCCCACAAGCCCACATGGGTCGCGGGCCCGGAGCGGTCTCGGATTAGGCCCGACCCACCTGCCAGCCTTATTGGTATGTAAAAAGTTCTTGGTAAAAATTTGTTGTGTGTTATAAAACAATAAAAGAAGAAGAACAATACTGCAGAGAAGGAGAAAGAGGAAATTTTTATTGAATTTTGTTATCAATTATTATGGAATAGAATCCCTTTATTTATAGGGAAAAGTGACTTAGCCACCAAATAACAAACCCTAAAATCTCTTTAAAATATAGACATTCACCATAAATAAAATACTATTTATAACATTCCCCCTTGAATGTTTATTCAACAGATAATGTGCCTCGTTAAAACCTTAACTAAAATAAAACTCAGTTGGAAAAATAATTCTAAAGAAGGAAAAATAGTACACATATCTAACAATACGTCTTTTGGTTGCCTCGTTAAAAACCTTGCAAGGAAAACTCAATGGGATAAAATCTTGTAAGGAAAAATAGTACAACGCGTATTAACTCCCCCTGATGAGAGCATCAATTCACATCCTTGAGTCTTCGCATTCCAATCTTGTACACTAGCTTCTTGAAGGTTGATGTCGACAGAAATTTGGTGAATAATTAGTCATATTAACTCCAATAAATATGTTGCACCTTGAAAATCCTCGCTATCATATTATCATGTTTATAGAGAATTAGTGATTCATTCCATGTAACATTTTTTCAAATTTTTATCATCTCTTCCCCTCGTGTTAGAAAAACTAACTTGCTTCCTCAACTTTGGGAACTCATCTTTGTTCGTTATGGTGTTAATTAAAATATACACTGCACATAGATAATAATAAGATGAAATTATTTGGTTTCTGACCCTGAACCAGTTGTGAGGGGAGAATGAAATATACTTTCGTGTATAACGTATATCAAACTGATATAAGATTAGTTCGTTCTCATAAGCAATAATTTAGCTATTAAGTGGATGCACTCAATAATTCATTTTGCTAAATCAATTGTGATGTAACCAACTTATCAGGATGAACTGCCTTGAATAGAAAATCTGAAAATTATGCTCTAAATTAAATTATTGAGCAAGTTACCTCGCAAACATCAGGTTGCGGGTTAATAATCGCACATGTAACCATCTCATAGATGCATCTTATGTGGTATACATGGCAGGTGAATGGGCCCATATTCACCTTTGATATTTTCAGCATTCATGGGATTCAATCCCAATTTTAGTTGGTCTATTAATTAATGAGAACAAACAACATAAGAGAATTCATAAAGAACTTAGTTCTTTATTATTTACCCATGTGAGTTCTCTTTCATTTTTGCACATCATACTTAAATTGATATGGCTAAACCAATTATGTCAACTGAATAAATTATCAATATTGATAAAGTTCAAGTTTACACCATGACATGTGCAATTATCAATAAACTCCAAGTTCATTATGATATGAGTTTTTATATCAATAAACATCTAATTTATTGTGGTATTCTTTTATTTGTGTAGTACAAACTGGAGAATAAGGCGGGTAACTTTTCACATACATATTACCTCGCTACAAGTTGTAGTAATAGAAGATATTAAATATTTTCTTTATTTATAAGTCTTAATATAACCACTCGCTTTCGCAAATACTATAAAAACTCAATAAGTTTCTTTGAAACTTACTACAACACAATAATTGACATGATAATCAATTGTATTCCTCCAAAATAGTAATAATTGGCTCTTCTAGAGCTCTCAATTAATTTGGTACTACCATATATTCATCAACATCCATACGGTGAATATCACTTTTAAAGTGAAAGTTATAAATTATGGTCATTATCAAAATTATATGCAAGATCTGTTTCTTGCATTACTGTTATCCTTTAGTAATCACATTGCCAAAATATTTTGGCGTAATCACAATAGGTACGTGATCATTGACCATTCATGCCATAATAATGAAATTATTTTCTTATTTCATCTGAAACCCTTTTCTAAAGATTAGTGTGACATATACACTACCACTAGCACGTTCATATTCTTCCAAGAATGAATATGTATTCATAAATAAGATGTTGTCACATTCACATTATAATGGACCATAATAATCTATATATGCTTTACAAAATCTCATGTCAAATCGATGGCAAATATTACTTTCACATAGTGGAGAATTATTTTGAGAATCTTTATATTCTCGTTATCACAATGATGACGATTATAATTTCGTCTATTGTCACGTCCACATCCATTGATACATTCACGGTAATAATTTTGTCTTCTTTCAGACTTATCACATATTGCTATCACATTCTCTTAAGGGAAATGAGAATGAAGCAAATTCAATGGGACGGGTTATCACTTCTTTGTCCAAAATCATACATGAATATGATCATGACAAGGTATAGAAGTTTTACCACTTTTGGTGGTTATAATTTCTTGCAAACTCTATTATAGTTGTAATTAAAGTTTATTGTCTTTGCTTGTATTTAAAATCAAATTATAGAATTTGAAAGAGAAAAATAAAGTAAAATACTTACCTTAAATCCAAAATTTAATAATGAAGGAAGTTCATAGAACAATATTGCAGAGAAAGAGAGAGAGAAAATTCTTATTGAATTTTGGAATCAATTACAATGGAATATAACCCCTCTATTTATATAGAAAAAAGTGACTTAGCCACGAAATAACAAACCCTAAAATCTCTCTAAAATATAGACATTCATCATAAATAAAATATTATTTATAACAGTGTGCAAAAAGAATTTGACTACGAGCTCAGAAGGTGAACTACCGGGGCTTATGCACCTTGTACCATTAGATATTACGAAACATCACTCGGTAAAAATTGTACTAGATATTTGTAAAAAAAGTAAAAGTATGGGGACGCATATAAAAAATGACAGCACTTGTCATTATTCATTCATTTCTTCTAATTATGATACTACTTATGTAAAATTCAAGGTACACCACCATGAATTACTTTCTTCCTCTCATATTAACGGTCGTGATTACTAAAAATAGTTATCCCAAATTATTTGTCATTTTAAAAATTCATGACAAAATTGATTATTTTTCTTCTTTTTTATCCTTAGTAATATGTTCTTGAAGATGGAGATACAATGAAGAGAGACTATATCTTATGACATAAATAAGTGTGGAATAATCCAAATCCTTTCCTAATTAATATTTTTTAAGGACCGTGTAAAAAAGAAATACGATACATAATATGAGACGCAGGGAGTATATAATATTCATAAACAAGGCTCTAGCGCACTTAGGCCATCTCCAACCTTTACCCCCATTATGATCCCCAAAATGGGCACAACTTACTCCAACCATTCTCCCATTTTTCACTCCAAAAGATAATATTCTTTTTAATATTCTTCTCTCTCTTCTATATTATATTATTATCTTTCATTTTAATTTTAATTTTTAAATTCCATTAAACAAATTCCATCTTTTATTTTCATTAATTTGTAATTTTCATTAAAATTATTTCATAAAATTTTAAATAATATAATTTGTAAGCAATTATTATAGATTAACTAATAATTCAAATAAAAGTGAAATTGTTGTGATACAAGATTAATTAAATATATATTACATAACGATAAAATTCATTCGAAATATGTACATAAATATTCAACTTCAACCTCCAGTATTCTCCCATGATGATCTATTAATGCATTACGAAGTGCAAAATGAGCATCTTTGTCCTTAATTCTTCTACGTCGAGCTAAAAATTCTTGAAATTGTTGATTTTCATCTACTTCCATTTCTACTGTTGGAGGTGGACCTTCCAAATCATCTTGAATTGGTGCATTAAGATCACGCTCATTCTCGATTATCATGTTGTGCCCCATTCAGTCAATACTATAATGATTTTGGTGTATCTGGAAATGACATACCTCCCTACTAAGTTATTATGCTATTTACCGTTGTTTCAATTTTTATGTATTTTAATTTAATGTATTTTCAATTTTCATGTATTTTCAATTCGCACCTTTCAATTTTAGTAACATCTAATATTTTATATTTGCACCATCCATTTTTTGAGATGATTATATATTTTTTGTACAATTATAACTTATAATAAAATTAACTTATAATTTTACATAAAAATAATAAATGCATGAAAATTAATTTATCAAAATTATACGCAAAAGTTAAGATACAAAATTAATATTATAAAAATATTACATAAATATAATTATATATAAATAAAGAGATAAATTAAAAGAGTTAAATAATAAAATATGTATGAATAATAACGGGGAAGATGAATAACGTACTTTCATATTTGGGGGAACACTATTCATGTTCTATTTTAATGGCGAAAATAAAAAAGGGTTGGAGCTTCGTTACGACAAATAGAGAAGGGTTGGAGATGGCCGGCGAACGGTAATTATGACAAAGAAATTGATGGGACCATCTACATAAACTAATTGGAAAGAAAAAGAAGAAAAGAAAGCGCCATTTATCATTTTATGCTTCGATTACACTTCTATAAAAAAATTCTTATTGATTACTTATTTCTCCTCAGCTTAATATTTTGCTCAAATATAAATTAATGAACAGTAGGAAAGACTGAAAGTTGGCGCTGATGCACAATCACGTGGATGTTGCTCTCTAGTTTTGTTATTTAAGGTACTTTAATCAGTATTGTAATCAATACTTGACTTTTTCATATAAAGTCCTTATGTTAATGAACTCTTTCACTAGATATGCTAGATTAATCAAAATTCTTCATTATGGTCCCATGATAATATAATATTAGACTGATTTGATCAGTACTGGTCTAACCAATCAAATCTGTGAATCGTGAGCAATCCGATTCAATAATGTCTAGTTTGATTTAATAGGGGATTCTTGGACTACGTTATTGGATAGTGGAATTGGATATTTTTTGATATGATGACTCGTAAGTGAATGAATGTTCGTAATTTATAAATTTTGTGGAGTTCCGACGTGCGAGCCAGAGGTTGACTTTTTGATTTTAGTTAATCTTAGAGTTATCAATTAAAATCAATTCATATAGTTGTTATTGATAGTATAATGTTATTTTGGCTCGATCGAACCTTCCGGGGGTTGATTAGCACAGGAAGGGTTTGTTGCAGGAGTAATTTGACTTGCTTGAAGTAAGTATTTTATTTAAACTTAGTTGAGATACTATGTACCTGAATTATTTGTGAGAGCTATGCGCTATGAATGTGCACATGTGTGAGCTGTCAGCCCATGTGAGATATATATTTTTATCGTTACTCTCAACAAAATAACCATTTTTATATGTGTACCAATTACTTATGCACCTGCTTTAACCATCTGCTACTTTTTCTTGTGCAAAAATAATTTTTTACATAATTTACCGCTATATTTAATTAGCCGAATTTGGAATCAAGCAGCGCGCTCCCTTATTACGAATAATGTTACTGAAAAACAGGTATAAACAACATAAGCAAATAAACATTTGTCACTATTTCATTGGATTCCTGATTGCGAATGATAAAATTAAACATGATTCCTTCATTAAAAATACTAATTTAGCTGCCTATAGCTATCCACCTATCTCTAGGGTTATATATCATTCACATGCGTGACCATCTAGCACAACAACACCAAGTCGACATGCATTTAGGTTATTAAATATTCCAAAACGTGTTGGGCTATGAGATTAATATTTCTTTCCGTTTTTCTCTCTTTTTAATTTGCTAAATGTGATTTTATTTCATCTTCTCGATTCGGATACTTTAATACTTTATACAGCATTAATTAGTAAATGGATAGAATCAGGATTTTGTCCTGATAATTTTTTCATATTTGAATTTTACTTTTTTTTAAAGAAAAAAAATAGTATAGATTATTACTTTTCATAATAGTAAACTATGAATCTCTTCCAAATTTTCAGATTTTTTTTAGAGGACAAGTTGTGTACCTCTATAAATTGAATATCTCTGTTTCACCAAAAACATAACATAAAATTCATAATGTGGTCCATACGAGAGTTTTGTTTAGGGAGAGATTTTCTCTCATTAATTTTTATTTTTTTTATATGTTAGTTTTCTCATACGTAGGTCAGCTTTTAATATATACTTTTTTTACCGATATGTACTTTATTAATCAACTTTTACCTGACGTCTTATTATTTTCGATCCTAATCTTGACACTATTACAATCTCATCACGACTAAACTAAACTATCTCTTAGGAGAAGGAAAATTACAGTTTAATAGAAAAACTCTTGCCATTACAAATCATACATTTTAAGACGTCATAATAGACAAAGAAATTCCAAGAACTTTACATGTGTTGAATTAGAAGGAATAAGTATCACAGATAGAAATTAAATGACCTGGCCAAAAGGAAAGAAAAATTTGTGAACAAATTTGTCACTCTATAAATATGAAGCTTGTATAGCTAGTCCCAAACAAAATTAAAAACCTCAATGCAATATTTCCTTCCAACCCAATGGCCCCTAGTTGCAACCATAGCCAAAATGGTCAGTTTTTGCCACAAGAAGTAGTAGTTGTGGTTGTTCCTTTTCCAGCACAAGGTCACTTGAATCAACTTCTTCATCTCTCTCGTCTCATTTCATCTTATAATATACCAGTCCATTATATTACCACTAAAACTCATAGTAATCAAGTCAATTTAAGAGCTCATGGTTTTAACCCTTTATCAATAAACAATATTCATTTCCATGAATTTTCAACCCCAGTTTTTAACTCTCCCTCTCCTAATTATAACTCCAACTCCAACTCCAACTCCTCAATCAAATTCCCTTCACATCTTACACCTTCTTTACAAATTTCCACTAATCTTCGCAAACCTGTTGCCAAGATATTACACTCTTTGTCACATAAAAATCGAAGAATTATTATTATTCATGATTCATTAATGGGGTCTGTGGTTCAAGATTTTCTCACCATTCCAAATGCAGAAGCTTACACTTTCCACAGTGTTTCAGCCTTCACTTTGTTTATGTACGTATGGGAAAGTATAGGAAGGCCTTTTGCTATTGATACGGATATGATAAAAGAACTCCCTTCAAATGAAGGTTGTTTTACTCCTGAGTTTGACTTGTTTGTGAAATCTGAACATGAGTATAGTAAGTTTAATTCTGGTAAAATTTATAACACGTCCCGAGCTGTAGAGGATACCTTTCTTGATTTGCTTTCTAAGGAACAAATTAGTAAAGGCCAAAAGCAGTGGGCTCTTGGCCCATTTAATCCAGTTGTTATCCAAGGGACCCACCAACAACGACACAAGTCATTGATTTGGTTAGACAAACAAGTACCTAAGTCAGTGATTTTTGTGTCATTTGGAACCACTTCTTCATTTTCTGATGAACAGATCAACGAAATTGCAAATGGATTAGAGATAAGCGAGCAACACTTCATTTGGGTAGTGAGAGATGCAGATAAAGAGAATGTTTTCTCTAAAGATTTTATTAAGAAAATTGAATTGCCCAAAGGGTTTGAAGAGAGAGTGAAAGAAAAAGGAATAATTGTAAGAGATTGGGCACCACAATTAGAAATATTAGCACATTCGTCTACAGGAGGTTTTTTAAGTCATTGCGGATGGAATTCGTGTATAGAAAGTATTTCTATGGGAGTTCCAATAGTAGCGTGGCCGATGCATTCAGATCAACCGAGGAACACAGTGTTGATAACGAAAATACTAAAAGTTGGGATTGTCGTGAAGGATTGGGCTCGAAGAGATGATTTGGTTGTGTCCAGTAGGATTGAAAAGGCAGTTAGATTTTTGATGGCATCGGAAGAAGGAGAGAAGATGAGGATGAGAGCACAAGAGTTGGGTTTTGGTGTCAAGAAGGCTGTGGGTGAAGGAGGTGTCACTCGCAAAGAGTTTGATTCTTTCATCGCCCATATTACCAGATGAATTGATCATAATATTTCGTAACGTTAAGAGTTGTCGTTACGTAACTAAAGATCACGAGTTTAAGTCGTGAAAATAATTTTTTTAAGAATATAAAGTAAAACTGCACACAATATATCAAATGTGACTCAACCTGATCTGGAGCTTAGTGTGCCAAGCAACTCTTTTGTTTGATATTATGAAGCAATATGTGTTTTTAATTGTCATCTTCAGCGATTTATGTATTGAGGTACGAGAAGTATGTAAAACATATACAAGGAGTAATCTATCTCTTGATCACGTAAGTGTATGAGTTAAAATCTGCCCTAGAATATTTAATATAAGATAACACTAAAGAAAGAGTCATCGAGCCGTCGTTGGTCGAGGTAAACCAGGAGGCAACGAAACTCGCGGTCGAGATGTCAATAATGGTCGAGGTCGAGCACCGTTGATGAAGCTGTAACAACTAGTTTTCAAAATAGGATATTAAAAAGAATATTCTAGTGGATATTCTCTACACTTGTACTATAGGGTTTACTAGAAAAATATCACATATAAGTAGAAAAAGAGACAATTATATGGGGCATGTGACATTCATTTTGAAAAAAATAGACTTTTGACAAAAGATTCTCTCTCTTTCTCTCTCTCTTTTACTAAGATACAAACACTACCTTTTCATCAAGATTCTCGACCATATTGTTCCATACTTTTTCATCAGATCCGAGAATAATTCGAACATTCTTGGATTTGTCTGTCATTCATCATTGTTAGGAGGAACAACCGTCTAGTTCATCCTTTATTGGGTGAATCACTCCTACTATTTACTTAAATTCCATTTATTGTTATTCATTGCTATTGAATGCTACATTATTGCTCATACTTTTTGGAATAGTTATTGCATGTTGCTGTCATTCTTCTACCAGATCTGTTTGATGCTAATCACGTTTTCGAAACTCATATCTAGAAATATTATTATTAACTAGGTTTAACCCATTATCACATAAATTTAATTATTTGAAAAAAGTTATATTTTTTGGTCAAACAATTTGCGCTGTCTGTGGGGGCTTCTTAGTTAAGCTTTTAGTTTCTTCTAGATCTACAACTAACACGGGTCACTAACGTAAAAAAAATAAGAAGCAAAAACAAGTTCTTCTTTCTTTGTGTGCACAAAGAAAGGATGAGAATAATATACGACCTCCCAACCAACATCATGAACGTCATCAATGAAAGCTGTGAAACGACAGACGCAACACCCAGTGCCTCCCCTAGGCGAGATGGGTCGCCGCCTCCTCACTACAGCATCACAAAATCTCTTGGTAAGGGAGCCTCCACATCCGTGGGGGAAGAGACGCCCCAACTGTAAAAGAAACTCCTCAAAGCATGGCTAACTAACACGCTAACCAACGTCTTCAACAAGCCCGTCCACGACATGGCTATAGAAAACGCAAGGACTTGCATTATACAACCAGCAGACGAACAATGCAACCAACTCCCTCCTCCACCAACGACAGTACTACTCACAATGTTATTAATAGTGCAGGTGACAGCACCCTCCCAAGGCACTCCAAGACCAGGAAAGGATTGATAAAATACAGGGCGCCCCCAAGCTGTTGCCAAAGAGGGATATCGCTCGGTTCGTCGAATAGTCGTACAATGATGACACAGCCCCACATGCTATACCAAAAACCTTTAAAATGCCGCCCTACCTCAGTATATCTGACGGCACAACTGACCCCACAGTAGGGCTGGTCATATATCGAGTATAACCGATAGCCCGAACCGATAAAATGCTATTGGGTTGATATCAGGTTATTGGATAAATAGTTCGATAACGGTTTAATGTTATTTGAATATTGGGTTATCGATTTGGGTCTCAGTTTATGCTTTAGCTTTATTTGACCCTGGTTCCACGTACTCGTATGTTTCATCTAATTTTGCCCACTTTCTTTATATGCCCCGTGAGTCTTTAGTTATGTCTGTTCGTGTTTCGACTCTGGTGGGCGATACTATTATGGTGGACCATGTGTATCGGTCATGTCTTATATCTATTGGGGGTCTGGAGACCCGAGGGGACTTGATGTTACTCAGTATGGTTGATTTTGATGTAATTCTGGGCATAGATTGGTTATCCCCATGTCATGCTATCCTTGATTGTCACGCTAAGACCGTGACCCTAGCTATGCCCGGAGTTCCGAGAGTTGAGTGGAGAGGGTCTATAGAGCATGTGCCTAGCAGAGTGATTTCTTATTTGAAAGCTCAGCGTATGGTTGAGAAAGGGTGTGAGTCTAAGCTTGCTTTTGTGAGGGATGTTAGTAGTGAGACTCCTTCTGTTGATTCTGTTCCTGTAGTCCGTGATTTTTCGGACGTATTTCCTGCAGACCTGCCAGGCATGCCACCTGACAGGGATATTGATTTTGGTATTGACTTGGTACCAGACACCCAACCTATCTCTATTCCACCTTACCGTATGGAACTAACGGAGTTGAAGGAATTGAAAGGGCAGCTTTAGGAACTCTTAGATAAGGGGTTCCTCCGGACGAGTGTGTCACCTTGGGGTGCACCGGTGTTGTTTGTGAAGAAGAAAGATGGCTCCATGCGTATGTGCATTGATTATAGGTAGCTGAATAAGGTTACAGTAAATAACCGGTATCCTTTGCCCCGTATTGATGACTTGTTTGATCAGCTTCAGGGAGCTAGGGTGTTCTCCAAGATCGATTTGAGGTCGGGGTATCACCAGTTGAAGATTCGGGATTCTGACTTTTCGAAGACTGCTTTCAGGACCAGATATGGTCATTATGAGTTTCTGGTTATGTCATTTGGGTTGACCAATGGTCCAGCCGCGTTCATGCAATTGATGAATAGTGTGTTTCAGCCTTACCTTGACTTGTTCATCATTGTGTTCATTGATGACATCCTGGTTTATTACCGTAGCGCAGGAGGAACATGCTCAGCACTTGAGGATTGTGTTGCAGAGGTTGAAGGAGGCGAAGTTTTATGCAAAATTCTCCAAGTGTGAGTTTTGTCTTGGTTCAGTAGCTTTCTTGGGGCACGTGGTGTCTAGTGAGGGTATTTAGGTTGATCCGAAGAAGATTAAGGCGGTGCAGAGTTGGCCCAGACCGTCCTCAGCTACCGAGATTAGGAGTTTCCTTAGTCTGGCGGGATATTACCATCGCTTTGTGGAAGGATTCTCTTCTATTGCTTCACCATTGACCAAATTGACCCAGAAGGGTGATCCATTCAGATGGTCCGATGAGTGTGAGGAGAGCTTTCAGAAGCTCAAGTCAGCATTGACCACATCTTCGGTACTAGTTTTGCCTACTGGTTCGGGTTCTTACACAGTCTATTGTGATGCTTCTAGTGTTGTCTTGGGAGCGGTATTGATGCAGGACGGTAGGGTGATTGCCTACGCGTCTAGACAACTGAAGGTGCACGAGAAGAATTACCCAGTGCACGATCTTGAGTTAGATGCCATTGTTCATGCCTTAAAGATTTGGCGGCATTACTTGTATGGGGTTCAATGTGAGATTTTCACTGACCATTGTAGCTTGCAGTATCTGCTGAGACAGAATGATTTGAATCTGCGGCAGAGGAGATGGTTGGATCTTCTTAAGGATTGTGACCTTACTATTTTATATCACCCGGGAAAGGCCAATTTAGTGGCCGATGCCTTGAGTCGCAGAGCCGATAGTTTGGGAAGTCTAGCATACCTTTCAGCAACAGAGAGACCTTTAGCAATTGATGTTCAGGCTTTAGCGGGTCAGTTGGTGAGATTGGATTTGTCAAACCCTCCGCGGGTATTAGCTAGCATGGTTTCCCGATCTTCTCTCTATGACCAGATTAGATCTCGGCAGTATGATGATCCGCATCTGTTAGTACTTCAGGATAGGGTCTGTCGAATGATACCAGGGATGTGACTATTGGTGATGACAGTGTTATGAGGATGCAACGCTGTATTTGCGTGCCCAATGTGGATGGGATTCGAGAGTTGATATTAGTAGAGGCTCACAACTCGCGGTATTCCATTCATCCGGGTGCCGCGAAGATGTATCAGGATCTGAGACAGCAGTATTGATGGAGGCGGATGAAGAGAGATATTGTTGAGTATGTAGCATGGTGTCTCAATTGCTAGCAAGTCAAGTATGAGCACCAGAGACTAGGTTGATTACTTCAGAGGTTAGATATTCCGGAGTAGAAGTGGGAGCAGATTACTATGGACTTTGTAGTTGGGCTTCCACGGATTTCAAAGGGTTTTGATGCTATCTGGGTCATTGTGGATAGATTGACCAAGTCCGCGCACTTCATTCCTGTTGGTACTTCTTATACTTCAAAGCGATTAGCTGGTATTTACATTAAGGAGATTGTCCGATTGCATGGAGTTCCAGTTTCTATTTTTTCTGACAGAGGTACTCAGTTCACATCTCAGTTTTGGAGGGCCGTACAGAGAGATATGGGTACTGCATTTCATCCTCAGACCTACGAGCAGTCAGAATAGACTATTCAGATGTTGGAGGATATGTTACGGGCTTGTGTGATTGATTTTGGTGGTTCATGGGATCAGTTTCTGTCACTAGCGGAGTTTGCATATAATAAAAACTACCAATCCAGTATTCAGATGGCCCCGTATGAGGCTTTATATGGTAGGAGTTGTAGATCTCCGGTTGGTTAGTTCGATCATGGAGAGGCTAAGTTATTGGGCACATATTTGATTCAGGATGCGTTGGAGAAGGTGAAGTTGATTCAGGAGCGACTTCGCACGGCGCAGTCTAGGCAGAAGAGTTATGCGGACCGGAAGGTCAGGGATGTGTCTTTTATGGAAGGTGATAAGGTACTGCTGAAAGTATCACCCATGAAGGGTGTTATGAGGTTCGGAAAGAGAGGAAAGCTGAGCCCAGGGTTTATTGGTCCTTTTGTGGTACTTCAGAAGGTTGGAGAGGTGGCTTATAGACTTGCCTTGCCACCCAGCCTATCGAGTGTTCATCCGGTATTTCATGTGTTGATGCTCAAGAAGTATGTTGGTGACCCGTCTCATGTGTTAAACTTCAGCACAGTTCAACTCGAGGGTGATATGTCATATGAGGTAGAGCCAATAGCAATTTTGGATCGTCAGGTCAGAAAGTTAAGGTCTAAGAATATAGCTTCAGTGAAAGTATAGTGGAGAGGTCAGCCAGTGGAGGAGGCTACTTGGGAGATCGAGTGAGAGATGCAGAGCAAATATCCTCACTTGTTTGAGACTCCAGGTACGTTTCTAGACCCGTTCGAGGACAAATGTTTGTTTAAGAGGGGGAGAATGTAACGATCCGGTCGGTCGTTACGTAGAACCTGCATTTTAATTACTGTTATTGCCTTATCATAGGTTGGTATTACTGTTATTGATGTGTTAGAGTTGGTAGGCTCAGAATCAGAATGGTTGTAGTGAGAATTTAGTCACTTAGTCTTTAGAAATAGCCTTATAGTTGAAAAAGTCAACTGAGAGTTGACTTATTGATAAACAACCTCGGAATGCGGATTTTATGGTTCGGATAGCTTCGTTAGGTGATTTGGGACTTAGGAGTGTGTTCAGAATATTTTTGTGATGTCCGGTGTAGAATTAGGCTTGAATTGGCGAAAATTAGTTTTTGGTGATTTTCGGTCGGCAGTGGAAAATAGGCTATCGGGGTCGGAATGGAATTTCGGAAGTTGGAACAGATTCGTAATGTCATTTTGGATATGTCTGCAAAATTTCAGGTCAATCGGAGTGGTTTTGGATAGTTTCGACATCGTTGGTGGATTTTAGAAATTTCAAAGCTCTTAGGCTTGAATTAGATGTGATTTTGGTGTTTTGGTGTTATTTTTAGTGTTTCGGGAGTGCAACTAAGTTTGAATGATCATATATGATATGTTGGTATAATTGGTTGGGGTCCCGAGGGGCTCGGGATTGATTTCGGGTGGCTAACGGGCATTTTAGCCTTAGGAAAAACTGCTGTTTTTCTGGTGTCAGTGCAGCAACACTTTGTTCATCACGATCGCGTGGATTGATCCGCGATCACGTAGAGTAATCTGGAGTCGGCTATTTTGTGAATCGCGATCGCGTGAGAAGGTGTACGATCGCGAAGGCATGTAGCATTGGTCAGAGCGATCGCGTGAGCATTGGTGCGATTGTGTAGGGTTAGTCAGGGGCGTGGGGAGCGGGGTCAACTGTTCTTCGCGATCGCGTGAGTATGGTTGCGATCGAATGGGTTGAGGTTCTATTGAATCGTGATCTGCGATCGTGTAGAGTCTTCTGAGAGCCTGGGGGATTTGTTCTTCGCGATCACGTGAGTACTTCCACGATCGCAGTGAAGTAACAACTAGGCAGTATTTAAATAAACCCTCCGCGACCATTAACCCCTTTTTCACTATTTTTGAACGGGAATAAAGCTTGGAGGTGATTTTGAAGAGGGGAGATCATTGTTCTTCATTGAGGTAAGTATTTTGGACCCTAAAACTCGATAGGTGATTAAGGAACAAAAATCAGTGTTTAATCCATGAAAATCAGTAGAAAAAGGTGGGGTTAGGGCTTGAGATTATAAGACCTTTAGGGATCGATTTGATGGGTCAAACGAACTCCGAATTTAGCGTTCTTTATATGTACAGACTCGTGAAATGATGAAGAAAATTTTAGTATAAAATTTGTTGAGTTCCGATATGCAGGCCCGGGGGGTCAAGTTTTGGCTAAATTCGGGTTTTATGCTAAAATTGGTAATTTTCGATTGGAGTTCATTCCTTTAGCATAATTTGATGGTAAAAATATGGTCTTTATAGATTTGAAGCGCTCGGAAGTTGATTCGAGAGGCAAGCAGGTTGCAGAGTAGCTTTTCGGGCTAGTTTGAGGTAAGTAATGTCTTTAAATCCTGTCCTGAGGGTATGAAACCCCGAACTATGCATCCTTTCACGGATTTTGGAATGCAAATATTGGAAATTTGGAAATATATTCCTTTTTAGGCAACTATTGAGTTGCGAACCCGATTTTAAAGCCTATGTTTAATAATATTGATATATTTTGATATAATTTGGGCTGTAAGCCATGTTTGGGGCCTAGTGCCGATCTGTTTACCCCTTGGGAGCTGTTTTTACTACTTTCCTCACTTGATATGTTATGATTTCCACTCAGTCTTTTCTTGATAATTGTTTTGACACTCAGAGGATTTTGATATTATTTCTTGAAAAATGAAACACTGTTTTGGGTCGAGAACCCAGTATAATGATGGCCCGAGTGGCATGTTGAGAGTGTCTGACTGAGTGAGTCTGCGGGACAATATTGTGAGGATGTTATGATACGAGAGAGGCCGAGGGACAATTTTGTGAGTGATTTGTGCTATGATGTGGTTTGTTATAGCGCTTGGGCTGTAGGAGCCCCTCCGGAGTCTGTACACACCCCTAGTGAGCGCAGGTACCTACTGAGTGCGAGTGATGCCCGCAGGGCTGATATTGAGTGACTGTAAGGTTGCCGGGGGCTGATACTGAGTGACTGTGAGATTGTCCGCTGGGCTGATACTGAGTGATGGTGAGGTGCTGAGGGAAATTGTTACGAGAAATGATAATTTCTCGAGGGGCAGATTTATAATGATTTTACTGAGTTTTTGACTGTGATTCACTTCATTTTTCAAACTGATTTTACTGAGAGTTATATTGAGATATATTGAAATTATACTTGTTTCAAAGGATTTCTGGAAATTAGTTTTCGAACTTATGAATTTGATGTATACTTTATGGTGATTTGATGTTTTACTGTTTTGTGAATTGGTATTTTGTGCTGTGTGTTTCTTATTCTCAGATTGTGATTATTTTCACTACTACTGAGTTGGCATACTCATCATTACTCCCTGTGCCTCTGTGCACAGATCCAGGTACCGGTTCGGAGCAGTAGCTGTCCTCGTTCGTATTCAGCAGCTTACGGGATTTTGAGGTAATTGTTCAGCATCCGCAACTTCTCCATTTCCCTTCCTCATATAGTATTAGCATTTGATTCATAGGCACTTATTATGACATTAGCAGAGTTAGTTTATTTTCTTAGATGCTCATGATTATTGACTCCAGTCTTGGGAAAGTTGTTTAGACAGTTAGATTTTTATGGGGGCGTAAAGACTTAAAGAGATTATTTAATATTTTGTTTGCTGCTTATTGTTGATTTTTGAAGTATTATAATAGAACGAATGAGTAATTAGGTGATGGTTGGTGTCACGATCCCAAATCCTAAACCAGACGTGATGGCGCCTATCGTGGATCTAGGCTAGCACTACTACATGTTCACAATTTCTTTAAAAACCCCAATCAAGTTTCAAGCATTTCATAAAATATACAGAGTTTACCAAAATAAAGTAGGCCAATAAATAGTGCCACCAACCCCAAAACCCGGAGTCAACAAGTCATGAGCATATAGAAGAATAAGCCAAAATATACTATTATAATACAAAACCTCCGAATAAAAGCTAGATACAACAAGAAGGGAAAACATAGATGCTGCAGACGCTGAACAGCTACCTCTATATCCCGCAATCCAGCTCCGCGCGAAAATAAAGGGCTAATGCTTGGTATCTGCACCTGAATTGCACACAGGGGTGCAGGGAGTAATGTGAGTATGCCAACTCAGTAGTAATGAAAATCAATCAAGTCTAAGCGGCAAGGAAACACATAAAAATCAGTGCCAGCAAATCACAATATACACAGCCTTACTTTCCAATAGTGTAAACATAGATTTACGAAATCATCATGCCTTAAAACCAACTTCAGAAAAGTCCTTTGAAGAATGCTCATTTTTAAACAACTTCAAACCAAATATTTAGTATGAAAAGGAAGTGAATCATATAGAGGCCCCTCGGGAAAAAACATGTATCATAATCAGCCCTCGGGTATGCCTCACAATCACTCATAATCAGTCACTTAGCACCTCACCGTCACTCATGCCTCCCAATCACTCTTCACTCGGCACTCGGCACTCTGTGCGCTCACTGGGGGTGTGTACAGACTCCGGAGGGGCTCCTTCAACCCAAGCGCTAATATCAGTCAACACCTCATCATCACTCAGCACCTCACAATCAGGCCCTCGGCCTCACTCAGCAGAACCACTCAAAAGGCCCCTCGGGCGAATTAGTAAAACAGGGTACTCGACCCTAAACATCATTTTTAAATCTCAAAGTTGTGTAAATCAGGCTAAGTTTCGAAAACACTAAGCAATGTGGATGAGTGAAATCATCAACAAATAGTGAGGAAAAATAGCAGTAAAAAGCCCCCAAGGGGTCTAAACAGGTCGGTACGAGACCCCAAACACGGCTTATAGCACAAATATTTCAACAATCTTTAGAACTAATTTAACATAATGTTTTGAGTAAAATATGCAACTCATTAGTTGCCGCGGAGAGGACCTAGTCCAATCCAAAAATCAGTACGCGCCACATACTCGTCATCCGACATGTGCGCCATTCTAAAATCAGTGAGAAATATGTAGTCCGGGGTTTCATACCCCCTGGACAAGATTTATAACCATTACTTACCTCTACCGGGCCACAACACTAGTCCGCCATGCTCTTTCCCCTCAAATTGGCTCCCGATTGCTCCGAATCTAGCCAAAACTAGTTTAACATCATCAATGTATATCAAAGGAACACAACCCAATCAAAAACTATCAAATTATACAAGAATCACAAAATTCGGCCAAACCCGAGCCCTGAGCCCCGAGCCCACGTCTCGAAATTTGATAAATTTTGCATCACTAGAATCCTCGTCCTCCCATGATTCTATACATACCAAGAACACTAAAATCGGACCACAATTTCCCACTCAAATCCTCAAAAGAAGAATCCAAATTTCCATGCAACCTTCTTCCCCAAATATGGGTTTAATTCCAACAATTTTATGGTTTAATTTGTAGAAAATGACATATAAATGATTTATGAAGTTTAGAACCTTACCTCCAAGTGATTCCCTTTAATTTCCTCTTCAAACCCTCTCAAAAGAGCTCCCAACTCGTCCAACAATGGAGAAAAATGAACTATTCTCGCACAAATGACCTTTTAAAACATTCTGCCCAACCATGAAATTTTCCTCAGTGCGATCGCGACTCTAGCCACGCGATCGCGATGCACAGAACAGACAACCAATGCGATCACAGACCAATACACGCGATCACATAGAACAACTCTCCACCCCACACACGCGCCTCAGAATCCTCTACGCAATCGCATAAACACCCACGCGATCGCACTTCCTTTCCTGACCAACCTATGCGATCACAATCCTAACCACGCGATCGCATAGAACAAAATGCCTTCCTCACTATTTTACTCTATGCGATCGCAAATATCCTCCTGCAATCACGTAGAAGGAAACCAGAACCTCACACCAACAAAAATCTGCCCAGTTTTCCAGCCAAAAGTTGGTCCGTTAACCACCCGAGGCCCTCGGGACCTCAACCAAACATACCAACATATCCCATAACATCATTCAAACTTAGTCGAGCCTTCGAAACACCAAAAACAATGCAACAACACCAAAATCACATCAAATTCAAGCCTATGAACTTTGAAACTTCCAAATTTTGCCAACTACGCCGAAACAAACCAAAACACCTATGATTGACCTGAAATTTTGCAGACATATCCAAAATGACATAACTGCTCCAACTTCCGGAATTCCATTCCGACCCCGATAGCCTATTTTCCACTGCCGACCGGAAATCGCAAAACACTAACTTTCGCCAATTCAAGCCTAATCCTACACCGGACATCAAAACTTCATTCCGAACACACTCCTAAGCCCCAAATCACCTAACAAAGCTATCCGAGCTATAAAATCCGCATTCTGAGGTCATTTGCCAATAAGTAAACTCTTAGTTGACTTTCTCAACTATTAGGCTACTTTAAGAGACTAAATGCCTAAATTCTCACCATAACCACTCCGGACCCAAACCAACTGACCTAACATAACAAAAATACGCTAGCCATATATAACAAATGCAGAAATAGGGGAAACAGGGTAAATCTCACGGAACGACCATCCGGGTCGTTACAGTTGGCTAGCCTAGTTTCACGATAGGCGCCATCACGACATGCTAGAATTTGGGGTCGTGACAATTAGACTCCAACAACCACAAAAAAAGAGTATATTGGTTGCAAGCTCCAGGACCCAGGTAAATTCAGTCAATTCTTAAGAGCTAACGCAAATTTGTTTGCTTTCAGCCATGCAGGCTAGACATCCCAAAGGAGATCTCCAAGAAAAATTAAACGTCGGCCCCTACCACTCCCTGGTGAGGTAGGTTAGGCGTAAATTTAAATCCGCAATCAATGACGCAGTGCGCGAGGAAGTGGAAAAACGGTTAGAAAATGGTTCTATAAGGGAATCAAAGTACCCCAAATGGGTCTCCAACGTGGTAATGGTTAAAAAGAAGAATGGGAAATGTCGGATGTGTGGATACTTCACAAACTTGAACAAAGCATGCCCCAAGGATTCATTCTCGATGCCTCACATCGACCAACTCATTGATGCAACGTCCGGGCATGAGCTGCTAATTTTCTTGGATGCTTACTAAGTCTACAATATGATCCTTATGGAAGAGGAAGATTGGGAAAAAATCACATTCATCACCCACCAAGGAACGCACCGATACTGGTTCATGCCTTTCGGACTAAAGAACATGGGAAAGACCTATCAAAGGTTGGTATCGAGAATGGTCAAGGATAAGATCGGCGATACAATGGAAGTATAAATAGATGACATGATGGTCAAATCTGAAAGAGTAGAAGATGACATCGATCATTTGAAAGAAACTTTTGACAAACTCAGACGGTACAGAATGAGACTAAACCCAGAGAAGTGCGCGTTCGGCGTAGCCTCAGGAAAATTTCTAGGGTACCTCGCTTCACAACAAGGGATCGAGTTCAACCCTGACCAAATTAAATCCATTGAAGGGATACCCCAACTCTTGACCACTAAAAAATAGGTCCAAAGTTTGATTGGCCACATAGCCGCCCTATCAAGGTTCATCTCACGATTTTTGGATAGATTCCATTCATTATTTGGTGTACTCAAGAAAGATAATGCCCTCAAATGGACTTCGGAGTGCGTTTAGGCTCTGCGGAAACTAAAGGCGTACTTGTCGTCACCGTCCTTTGTAACGACCCGACCGGTTGTTTTAAGAGTATTAAACCCGATCCCCTATTTAGTACTTTCCCCGTATCCGTTTCCGCTTATGTGACTTGCCGGGAGGTTTTGTCTTTGGTTTCGCAGTGTTTTGGGACACTTAGTCCCTAAACGGAAGCTTAAGTCTTAGGATTTTTATCATAGTCAGAAGTGTGTGAAGATGACTCCGAAATGGAGTTTTGTTTGTTTTGTTAGCTCCATTGGGTGATTTTGGACTTAGGGGTGTGTCCAGATTGTGTTTTGGAGGTTTGTAGCTGATTTAGGCTTGAAACGACGAAAGTCAAAGTTTTGGAGATTTTGACCGGTAGTGGACTTTTTGATATTGGGGTCGGATTCCGATTCTGAAAGTTGAAGTAGGTCCATAATTTAGAATATTAATTGTGTGCAAAATTTGAGATCAATCGGACGTGGTTTGATATGTTTCGGCATCGGTTATAAAAATTTGAAGTTTCTAGTTCATTAAGTTTGGATTGGAGGGTGATTCATGTTTTTGTTGTTGTTTGATGTGTTTTGAGGGATAGACTATGTTTGTATAGTGTTTTAGGATTGGTAGGTATGTTTGGTTAAGGTCCCGAGGCCTCAAGTTGATTTCACGTGGTTGGCGGATCATTTTTGGACTTGTTGGAATTGCAGAAAATCTGGTGTATCAGTTGATGGTTTCCTTCATCGCGTTCGCGAGAGAGGACTTGCATTTGTGTAAGGTATATGGGAGGCCAGCTGAGTTTGTTATTTGAGTTCGCGATGTGGTTCCCACGTTTGCGAAGATGTGGAACATTGAGACTATGCGTTCATGATATGGACATTGCGTTCGCATAAAGGAACTGTCAGATAGAGCTCCAGGCATTTAGCCTACACATTCACGATGAGGGTACCGCGTTCGTGTAAGGTCAGGCAGTGTAAACTTCCGCGTTCGTGAAGGAGGTTTTGGACTGAAGAAATTTCTATGCTTCGCGAATGCGAGGCACATTCTGCGCTTGCGAAGAAGGAATTACTTGGGCAACAGATTATATTTCAAAAACAAGGATTTGGCCATTTTTATCAAAACTTGAGTTTGAGAGCTCGAATTTGGACGTGATTTGAGGGATTTTTAGATACATCGATTGGGTAATGATTCTACACTTGATTTTGGTTATATCCCACTAATCTATCATTAATTCCATCATTTAATTTCGGTTGGGTTGAAAATTTGGAAAAAATGGGAAGAAGTTCTTCAACTAAGATTTTGGATTTTTATTGAGATTTTGATATCGGATTTGGATAATTTTGGTACGAGTGAGTGAATGGGTGTTCATATTTAGTAACTTTTACCCGATTCCGAGATGTGGTCCCATCTCGACTTTTTGGGGCGATTTTCTAATTTCTTGCTTTAGCTTTGATTTAATTAATTAGATTGGTTTCTTTTAGTTGTATTTATGGTATATAATTGATTTTGGCTAAATTTAGGCCATTCGGAGTCGGATATTTGTGGAAAAGGCATGGCTACCGATTGATTGAGTTTGGTTTGAGGTAAGTGGCTTGCCTAACCTTGTGTGAGGGAACTCCCCTTAGGATTTGGTACCGTTGTGATATTGTAACGACCCGACTGGTCATTTTGAGAAATCGCGTCCGGTTCGGAAGTTTGAGGTTAGGAGAACCTTCATATTATGTGTATCGACTTGCGTGCATGGTTGTATTCCATTTCCGGATGAATCAGAGTCGAATTGGAAGAAGGAATCTAGTTTTGGAAGCTTAAGCGGTGAGAATTTGACCGGAATTTGACTTTTGAGTAAACGAATTCGGAATGAGTTTTGGATGATATCAGTAGCTTCACATGGTGATTTTGGACTTAGGCGCGCGTTTGGATTCGGATTTGGAGGCCCGTAAAGTAATTTGAGGCATTTCGGCGGAAGTTGGAAAAGTTGTAGTTTGGAAAATGAAGAGGTTTGACTGAGAGTTGACCTTTGGTGTTATC
Organism: Nicotiana knightiana; assembly: GCA_005239525.1. Classification (NCBI taxonomy): domain Eukaryota; kingdom Viridiplantae; phylum Streptophyta; class Magnoliopsida; order Solanales; family Solanaceae; genus Nicotiana; species Nicotiana knightiana. Next base: position 155,850 of record ML423609.1, read on the forward strand.
GAGCTCGAAATGCGATTCTGAAAGTTGGAACAGCTCCATTATGTCATTTGGTACTTGCCTGCAAAATTTGGTGTCATTTGTGGTTGATTTGATATGGTGCAGACGCTTGGTTGCAACTCTAGAAGTTCTTGAAGTTCATAGTGATTTTCATGCGTTTTGGCATCCGATTCGTAGTTCTAGAGGTTATTTTGATGTTTCGATCACGCGAGCAAGTTTGTGTTATATGTTCAGACTTGTGTGGGTGTTTGGTTTGGATCTCTGAGGGCTCGGATGAGTTTTGAACGCGTTACGGAGTGTTTGGAAAAAAATTATGATTTGCTGTTGTCTGATCTCGCATTTGCGAGTTACGAATCGCATTAGCGAAAAAAGGCTGGGACAAGCCAGCTTCGCAAATGTGAAAAACGATTTGGGCAAGGGAAGTTCACAATTGCGAAGTTTTGGCCCGCTTTTGCGAAGGCCCTTCGATTTTGCGAAGATTTTTATCGCAATTTTGATGGAGACAGGGTAGTTCAGGCTTCGCATTTGTGAAAGTATTGTTCTCTTTTGCGAGTTTGAATTTGCGAACCCAGTGTCGCAAATGGGATATCTGTAGTCTACTAAAAGTTGGGCAATCCTAATCTTAGCTTCATTTTCCATATTTTGAACCCTATGTCCGAGAGTGGGCAATTTTGAGGGAAGATTTTCATACCAAATAATTTGGTAAGTGTCTCTAATGAATTTTCAACTATATTTTGTGATTGTATCTTAGATTTACCATCAATTTTATGAGAATCTAAAGGAAAATTTGGGGAAAATTGTAAATTCTTTCTAAAACGTAAAATTATGATTTGAAAGACCAAATGGTATCATAATTTGATAAGTTTTGTATGGGTGAACTCGTATCGGAATGGGTATTCGGTTTTTGTAAATTTTGCCGGGTTTCGAGGTGTGCAAGAGTTGAATTTTGTTGAATTCTTGCAGATTGTATTTGAATCATATCTTTGTTAATTGAAATTATTTTCTCTTGCATTGTTTGATGTATTTAAGTCATTTTTGACTAGATCTAGCCGAGCGTTGATGAATTTGTTAAGGAAAAGCTAAATTGAGTATTGAATTGGCTGGATTTAGGTAAGTATCTTGCCTAACCTTATGTGGGGGACTCCCTCTTAGGATTTGAGTCCTCTATGTTAATTGTAGCCCGTGCATGCGAGGTGACGAGTGCGTGCTCAGTCTTATTTGTGGAAAATTTTCCTTTAGGTTTCTTAGGTCCTTATGTTCATTAAGTGGTAAGTTCTGATATAATTTTGTTTCCGAATTGCTAGTTTTACCTCTACATGCTCTTTACGATGTTGTTAGCTTTTCTCTCTCTTACTTGTTATTTGTCCCTTATTTGCTTTAATTGAAGTGATTTCCTTCCTTATTGTTTTGATACTTCTTAATTGTGAGTTTCGCTATGACTTTGTGCAAATATGCTACATGTCCAATTGTTGTGGTTTCCGGTGAAGTTATCACGTGCCTTACATGTCTTGTTGTCCTTGTAAAGGTTGTTGTATTCCTTTGATTTTTACGTGATACTCTTGTTGTCGTGTACTCATATCTTGGTAGTGGAAATTTTTGTAATTGAGTAGTTGATTTGTTGTTGTTGTTGTAGTTGTTGATTTAAAATATTATTTGGTGGGATCGGTTTGCACGCCGCAACAGGAGGAATAAGGGTGATATATTGAGGAGGGATATGGGAGAATTGATATTGTCTGGGCGGATCGGGTTGCACGCCTCAACATGAGTAAGAAGGGTGGAAAGGTGGGATCGGGTTGCACGCCGCAACAAGAGAAAGAAGGGTGATATATTGAGGAGCAATAAGGGTAGACTAGTGGGATCGAGTTGCGCGCCGCAACATATTATATTTATTATTATGATATTGATATTGTCCGGTGGGATCAGGTTGCACGCCGCAACAGGAGAAATAAGGGTGGACTGATAAGAAGTAATAAGGGTGAATGTACATATCTTGTATTTTGGTATCCTCTGTTTTACGGTATTGGATTTAGTTCATTTGTTCAAGACTTTGATAATTTGTATTTCAGGTTCCACTGAGTTTTCAGGATCCAGGTATTGACATTGATTTATTGACTTGCCGTTGTTCCTTGAATTCTTTTCCTGAAACTATTACTCTTGTGAATTAATTTTCAAAGTAAATTTACTACGTTGAACCATTTCCTCCTGTTCTGTTAAGTTGTTAGTAATATAGTGATTTAAAATAAAGGAATTCATATTATGCTACTTTGTATATTTTTAAATTTGAACTCACCGTGTGTATATATATACATTTCAATAATTCAAATTCCAATAATTGTTATATTTTATTTCGATTAGTTTCTCAATTAAATTTCCTTAACCCGTTTGAGATTGAATCTTACTATGAAAAGGAATTTCTATTAAGTTTTAATTTAATAAATCCTACGTTAAATGCAATAATTTATTCGATGTTTTATTTTATTTGAAAAGGGTATTTTCTTCATTCAAATGATTTCTAAAAATAACTTCATCTTTTCTCGCTAATTTCCTAATTGGTTTAGAAACTGTAATTTATTTTATGTTATATAAATGAGACTCCTTGAACATCTTAATTGCATTGGTTACAGACATTATGTACTGGGTAGCACGTGGATTTTGTTGTGCAAAGTGAGATGGAAATATGTGGTCACAAGGTGCCATGTGTGCTAAAAGTTTGGAAATTGAGATTTATGATATGAGGCATCGAGGATTGATATGGTCGGGATTGTGTATTAGAAATGATGTGATTGATTGAGTTAACATCGCCTTCTTTATTTGAGCATATTTTTACTTGTCTGTGTCCCAGCTATGTTGGTGTTAATTTATTTGGTTATATTTCGTTACCATCCGTGTTTCCCTTTATTGTCTCTACTGTTTGTAGTTTGATCTCTCCATGCTATTGAAATTACTTTGTTATCTTTATCTTTATAGTTTATTATCATATCCTGTTCAACTTATTTGACCAGTAGGTATCTTGGTTGTTCCTCGTCACTACTCCTCCGAGGTTAGTCTTGATACTTACTGGGCACCGCTGTGGTGTGCTCATACTACACTTTTGTACATTTTTGTACAGATCCAGGTATTTGGTCGATAGTGGCTATGCGGATCGTTGTTGTGGAGATTCAAGGTAAACCTCCTGTTGCGTTCGCAGACTTCGGAGTCGCCTTCTGTTGTAATCTAAGTCGAAGTTAGTGAATATCAATGTTATTTTTGTTAATGTAAGGCTTACCTAGTTTAGAGACTAGGTGTCATCACGACTCCTTCGGAGGGATTTTGGGCCGTGACAGATACGTGAGAACCGTGTATGCGAGGTGACGAGTGCATACACGGGCTATTTGTCACGACCCAAACCAGAGGGCTGCGACGGGCATCCGGTATTTTACTCAACTGAGTACCAACGTAACATATCTTTTTTATCGTACTATCATGGGTAAATGCGCCAAAAGGGTCATTATGACATAACCGAAATAAAACATAAGGTAATGCTAGACATAGGATGACCTAACATGATATAGAAACTTATACATGCGAGACACGGGTCTATAAGGCTGACATGATCATTTGTAAACTCAAAACATAGGCCGACAAGGCCATACAAGTATCCCATACCTGACATCTGTCTACAGGCCTTTAAAAGTACATAAACATCATAAAGGTCAGGACAGGGCCCCGCCATACCAATCAATCATGTCCGAATCATATTGACCAAATAGGCAACTCCGGAGAAACTGGAGTGCACCAACACTTTCTATTGAGCTGATAGCCTACTAGGAGGACTATCAACCTCTCCATCAGAACCCACAAACATAAAACGCAATGTCCCCAGGAAAAAAGAACGTCAATACGAATAAAGTACTGAGTATGTAAGGCAGAAAAACATAAATAAGAATAATAATATAAAGAGAGATATAGGAGATACAACCTGTAGCATCTGAGTGCCTCTGAGGGATAGTGACATGAAATGCGTGATACATACATATACATAATCTTTTAAAAACATACGCCTCTGTGGGAACCATCATCATCATATCGTACTCGGCCTTGAAGATGACTCGGTAAAAACGTACCCGGCCACGTGGAGCTCGGTAAATCCAACTGATCAGTGGTTGCACAATAGGTTCCGTACCCGAATGACTATAGCGTGGCTCGGTAGAGTAAAGTAGATACATATATAATGCATGCTGGACTCATGGAATCACATTCTAAACCTTTCGGATTGACTAAGGTCATTGCACCTTCGATTAACATTATGGAAATCATACCATCAATATGAACTTCACTAGGATTCAAGGATCATACATACTTTTTTAGGATAACTTTATAAGAAAAGAACAACATGGACAACCTTAGTTGCTAGGAGTAGATTCGTTATGAAATAGCGTATCGTGTACGTTCATTTCACTTTAGATCATGCCAAAAGAAAGAAGGAAGTGAATTAAAATACCTTAACTCTATTGAGTCTTTAATACCTTCCAAGAAATTCTTCAAACAACTCAACTCAATCTACCATAGCATAAGGAGATTCAAAATCAGTGTTGAATAAAGGCTAAATGCGCAACTTAATGAAAATTTGGGCAATATCTCCGCTGTAAAAAGGCCCTCATCCAATAATATATATATATCAATAAGACCAAGAAAAAAATAATAACAACATGTATGCATCATTTTACAACCTTATCTCCATCACAATATATCACAAAACATCCCACACTCCCCAATAACTTCATACATAAAACGACAACAAAAGTAGCGTTAAACAACCTAAACATGTAATGACGAATGACCAGCATATCATTCCGTAATTATGTGATTTTTCTACATAATTTTTATCCTTCAAAACTCCATAAAACACCAGAAAAATAGACAGCTCAAAAGCAACACGAAACAGCCCACAAAACAGTCCTCTACAAGTCGAATAACTCGAACTCACATATTCCGATCACCGTCCCGTGAGTCCTAACTATTAGAAAACGAATTTATCAACCTTCCTTGATGTTTAAAGCTTAAATACAGAAAGTATACTTTTTTTTAACTATTAAGTACCTTCCAAAACTCAAACTACAAAGAAAAAAAGAGGTGATATAGCGATACTTACATTGTAGAGATTGTTCTAGTGTTGTTGCTTCTTGATTTCGTACCCGGGATGTTAATATTATTGGAAACCCTTGAGGAGAGCTTGAGGATAAGTTTAGGGGTATTATTATGGTCGTGGTATGTGGAGAAGTGAAGAAAGAGACGACATAAGGCCTATATATATATATATATATCCATTTTTGAAAAGTCAAAGAGGTGCTAGCTTGACACCCTATTATTGGCTCATCTTCAGACGCTTATATATTTTTTTACGGATGTCGTATGAATGAACGGTTAAGAGAGTTAGAAACTAAATTACAAGACATTCACTTTGGTATATACCATGTCCCAAAAGACCTCATATAACTCACGAAATGTATTTCTTAAGAAGCTTTAGTGACAAACTTACTTGTCACCTATGCAGGTTGCACAGTCTCGTAAAACGGAAAATATCTCTCTACTCCTATGTTGTTTCGATGAACGGTTTAATGCGTTAGAAAATAGACTCGTAGATATTCAATTTTATAGGTATATCATCCCCTAATTCCAAATATATTAGGAGATAAATTCAGCTACATTTGACCTAAATTTTATCATATTTATGAATGTAACTTGTGATGATCTTTGCCAACTTTTGTTCCATAACTCACTTGACTTCAAAATATAATACATGACTATCATAAGACAAAAATAACTCATAGCATAACCTACTTATCATTTTGAGCACCCTAGTCTCACCCCAAAAGTACATGTTATAGCATTCCCAACTTGTCGACCTTCGACGAAAATTATTTTCTTCAATTGGTTTAGCTTCTAAGCCTTCCAATCCTCTTGGTACTCGCAGTCCATGATCTTAAATATTTGTAACCTCCAAGTTAACATAATTAACTTACTTTATGTACTTTCAAAGACAATGCCATTTATGAGCTTAAATCAATTGACTTATGACGTACTCTCACGTATAAAAATATGGGGTGTAACACTATTTGTTGTAAAATCTGATGTTTACTGAGTAATAACATGTTTCATCTTAATTGAGTTATACTAGCATTATACTAGAATGTGAAGTTATCTCTTTAGTCTATAATAACACGTCTACGTGTCTTAATTGTTTATCTGAACTCTATGCAACATGCTTAGTGGATTCCTGCTCCTTTTCTTGACTTGTACTTAGTCTAAATTGTAGGTTTTCTTGCTGTATCTCTTATCTCTATTGTTTGAGATGTGTATTTACTTTGGGACTACGGGACAGTATCCCCGGAGATCCCCCTGTATGTTTATTTTGGGACTACGAGACGGTATCTCGAGAGATCCCCCTGCACATTTACTTTTGAGACTACGAGGCGGTACCTCGGGAGTTCTCCCTGTATATTTACTTTTGAGACTACGAGGCGATACCTCGAGAATTCTCCCTGCATATTTATTTTGGGACTACGAAATGGTATTTTCACACCTCCTTTTTCTCGAAAAGGGTGGGATAAGGGAGTTTTTCCAATTTAAGTGACATTATTTGATTTTGGGATTTATTTATTATTTCAGATTCGCCACTCGGATTTTTTACGGTGTTCCGGGGCACCATTTTATTTATTAGAAATCCCAAAACAGAGGAATTTTGACTCTGTTTAAATTGTCTGCGAACCAGAAATTCGGGTAAGGAATTCTGTTAACCCGGGAGAAGGTGTTAGGAACTCCCGAATTCCGTGGTTCTAGCACGGTCGCTTAATGATTAAACTTAGCCTAAATTGTTTAATTACTGATTTTAGCACCTAAATGCATTTTTTTAATATATTTTTACCGCTTTTAACGTTCTTTTGTATTTAAAGAGTTATTTTGAGACGAGTCAAGTATGCGTAAACCCGTAGAGTTTAAGGTGTGTCTAAAATCATGTCACGCGGACGTGTACACAATTCTCAACACTGAAACTCGTCAAATATATGGATAAAGTGCGCAAGCGCATATTTTGTTTTGTTACCAAGAGAAACCAAAATCACGTCACGCGGGCGTGTACACAATTCTGATAACTTTAAGGAAATCCGCTCCTACAAGTGTCTCTACGAGTGTTCATTTTAATCTTGATTTGTGCTACGTAAACGTATACACAACTTGAGAAAAAGGTATATTTTAGTTATTTCGTTGAAAGCTACGTAAAAACGTATACTTCGATGATTCATTATCTAAGTCTGAAAGTGCTATCTAGTTTAAGGGCGGGTTCGAATTACATCTAGTATGAATCTCTAAGTCAAGTTGTGAGACCGGGCTATGGCCAAATTTAGCCCTCGAATTAGTTACCTTAGGCCACCCTAGTTTTAGCTACTTGCAAAGAAAGTAAAGTTATGTAAATAAATGCATATGAATCAATAAAGATCCAAAGAGGAAATCAACCTTACTAATTCTTGAATTACATATTGGAAAAACAGTAAACCTACCCCATTAACGATATAACATGGAGTGTGTAACTTCATTCATTCAAATAATCTAACTTTAATACTACATTAAGATAAATGGATCCTACAGATTTATGAATTCTAGAGTCCCAAGAGCATTGTTTTTTGAACAACAAATCCTATTTACATGTATCCTTCAATATTAGCTATTTTCAAGATTTTTCACCAAGTATTTGGACAAAACTGATTCGAACACAAAGTTATAGAAGAAGATATTTTGAACGAAAACGATTTTTTGGATATGAATATATTTTCGTCCAAAAAACTATCAACACCAATGATTGAAGTTTTAACTCATTTTTCAGAATATTAAAGATGCCTGTATAGATCAATTTTCCAAAAAAAATAATCTGAAATTCAATATCACAAACAGTCTGTTCATTCTTACATTACAAGAGTTTCTGGAAAATAAATTACATTGTTTCCTACCCAAGAATTTACAAATTCAAAAGAAATAAAATAAAAAAATAAAAGAAAATCCTATGAAATATTTGTTAAACTACAGCTTCCTCAAACTCGAATTCCTGGGGATATCCACGCCTCTGCTTGTGATTAACTATCAAGAAGAGACACAAGGAAAAGAACCCGTTAGCATCTCATGGAATGAATCTGTCCATAGAGAGGATCAGATTCAATTCCAACTGTGCTAGCTAAACAGAAACTGCTACTTAATGCTTCACTCGAGAGGACTAACTTGACATATTCTAGACCTCAAGATTGCATACAGATTATAGCCATAATTCATGCAGTAACTTGACTACTTTTAGGCATTGCTTAAGGAAAAAATCTGACTATAAAGGAGGTTAGATTTAATCCTTAATGATGCTCTTGGATAAACAAAGCATATTTAAACCCTTTATGGACTGAATCTGACCATAAAAGGGGCCGGATTCAACTCCATAGGTTTTATACTTGTTTTTCTTGCCGATAATACCATAACCGGACTTTGTAAGCTTTGATATAGAGAACAAATCTGATCGTTTGAAAGGATTCAGATTCCTTACTCTAAGAAGCCTTTAAAAATGATAATCTATTTACTCTATAACTGTTTATGCATTATTATAAGGGTGAATCTGACCATGAGAAGGGTCAAATTCAACTCCATAACAGTCACCTTTTGGTAACACTTGATCCATACTTGTATTGTGACTTTGATTTTTAGGCATTTTAGAGGACGAATCAGATTATTCAAGGGTTCTGATTCCTCGACTCTATACCTTCTTTACTACATGCTGTATACCCTTTAAAGGGTGATATTCAGCCATCTACACTACTGTTTTGTGCACTATTATGGGGTAAATTTGACCATTGGAAGGTCAGATTCATCTACCCTTGTGCCATTTATCTTTCTAACATGCTAAACACATATGAAATTACCACCTAGCTATCAAACATTAGCTTATTAACAGAAGTTCAGCACACTACCAAGCAGATGCCAAGAGTTGCATGCATACACTTAGATAATGATAATCTTACATCAGTTTCTACATTAAGAAAGGGGAAGAAGAAGATTCACATATTCTTGAAGAAAATACAGCATGAACCAACAAGTTTAAAACAAAGTCTGAATTCAATAATTTTGTATAAAGTTCACTGTTACATACCTTTAAAGAGAAAGAAAATCCAGCAAGAAACTTGACCAAATAAAGGTCAAGTATGAACAATAAATAGCAAAAAGGAAGAGAGATCATCAGCAACAAATATAAACTTCAGAACAAACAGCTCCACAGAAAATATCCCAGAAAACTTTTGGAAAAAAACCAAACCAGAACTGAAAGCCCAAACAGAATCCAGAAATGAGAAAATTCCACCCCAAAACCTTGAAGAGTCTTGAAGGAATAAACATATTTCTTCCTATCACTTTTGGAATGATTCTGATCTTTTTATGTTTTCAAAATGTTTTTGCAACTAAGAGAGTATTATTTTTTTTTTTTAGAATCTCCAAAAAAAGATCCTCTTAATGGTAAAAAAATGTGTGTATATATTGGGTTATTTGGGGATAGGATATGCTTATCATATTCCTTACCCAATAAACTAAAAATAGTACAAATGCAGCTGTCAACCTTATCTTTCGGGACAACTGCCCTCATTCTAGAATTTTCTTACTCATTAAAAGACCTCTTTACCCTTGCAAATCTGATTTCCTAATATATATTTTCTAATGTACCCCTTTGAAGCCCCTATATTTACCATTAGGTAACAATGATTACTTACTTGGGTTATCATTTAACTATAATCAACTAACACTAGTTAGGTCCCTTAGGTGACTACTAGTTGTTCTTTAACCAAGGTTAGGTTAACTAATTAAAAGTTAATTGATTAAATGCCTAAATATAGTTTTCATACTAATTCTCTATGTTTAAGTTAATTAAATAAAGTAGGTCAATCAATTTAATTCCTTAACTTAAGCTAACTGATTTAGTTAAGTTAATACAATTTGATTACCTAAAATCAGAGGCTTAACCAATTATTAAACCTAGGTTTAAATTAATTAATTGATCAGTTTAACTAGGCTTAATTAAGGTTAGTCAACTCAGTTTTCTTAACTTAGGTTAAATGATTTGTTCAATTAATGAAACCTAAATTAATTATCTTAAGCAAGAAATTTCTTTTAAGACTTAGTCAATTGTTTAAGAAACTACCCACCTAAGTTAGACTAGTTAAGAAAGTGTATTTTAGGAGGTCGTGACTAATTAGGGCAGCCTTGAGCTAAAAATTGAACTACATTAATTCATGGCCATGCACTGGCTCAGATTAACTTAGTATTATTCCTAAAAGAGCTAGGAAAGACGAATCGAAGCATTACTGAAACAACCTAAGAGGAATGGTTGGCATGAGATTTGGTCTTAAAATGAAATCCAGAAGAGTTCCTAAACTGACTAGTCAGGATTCAAACAATGAAAACATAATCGAACTAGGGCGCGGATTCAATACACGAGATAGAATTAATCATACTCAATTGATTTAACACAACAAATAGTGAAGGACAACAAACAAATATGAATTTAGACATATTCATGATGATTTTTACAGAAATTAAACTAACGGCCTATTTGACATCATCGATCAGAAAGTACAAAACACATAGAAAAGGGGGAGGGGGATACTCGTTTGAGGACTTGGCCGGAAAAGTTGAAGGCCGCCGGACTTTGGCCGGACTCCGGTAGGGTTTGAAAATGAATCAAACCTTCATGAATCGATTTCTCTAGTCAAGAGCAATCGACCCATGAAGGTCTGAGCCATTGATTGTCTTTGAATCGGCCGTGGAGTAATTTGGGGTTTTCAGATTCCTAGATCTGAAATTGATGCAAATCGATTGGGTTTTTGGGGAAACTAGCAACGGGAGGTGATAGAGTAGACGATGGTGATCGCCTGGTTAAAAGTTGGGGTCGATTGGAGAAGCCCCGTCACCGGTAGGCGATTTTCGGGCGGCGGAAACCTAGGTTGGCTAGGGCTTGGTCGAGGCAGAAGAGAGAGAGACGAAGGGGAGGGGAGGCGGCTAGGGTTTGAGGGTGTTAGGAGTTGATGAAATGAGGGTAGGAGGGGGTGTTAGGACAGTTATATACTAAGGGGGCTGGAGTTCCTGGCCGTCTGATCTATTTCGAACAATGGCCAGGATTCAACTAGTTAAACCAAACGGGGTCGTTTGGTTAGTGTATGGGGCAGGCCAAACTTCAGCATATTGGGTGCTGAAGTTTTACAAATGAACTAAATAACTTCAGCATCTGCTGAAGTTTTTTTTTCCAACTAATCTAAATAACTTCAGCATATGCTGAAGTTTTTTACAACTAAACTAAATAACTTCAGCATATTGGGTGCTGAAGTTTTTACAACTAAACTAAATAACTTCAGCATTTCGGGTGCTGAGGTTTTTACAACTAAACTAAATAACTTCAGCATTTTTAGTGCTGAAGTTTTTTTTACAAATGAACTAATAACTTTAGCACTTCTACTGAAGTTTTCTACAAATGAACTAATAACTTCAGCATATTGGGTGCTGAAGTTTTACAACTAAACTAAATAACTTCAGCATATTTAGTGCTGAAGTTTTTTTTACAAATGAACTAATAAATTCAGCACTTTTGCTGAAGTTTTCTACAAATGAACTAATAACTTCAGCACTTCTGCTGAAGTTTTTTGACAAATGAACTAATAACTTCAGCACTTCTGCTGAAGTTTTCTACAAATGAACTAATAACTTCAGCACTTCTGCTGAAGTTTTCTTTGAAAAAGCCTAGAATGCTGAAGTTTTGTGTGAAAGCCTTTGCTACTTCAGGCCCGTATGCCTGAAGTTTATGCAAAAAGTGGGTATGACCCAAAAAAATGGGTATAGATGCAAATCCCTAGGATTATTGGGCTGGGTTGCTGGGTCATGTAGAGTTAGGTTTGGGCCTGGGTAATTTTGGCCCAGGTCCTTATCCCCTTTAATTAACTAAACCAATTAAATTAATTAAATTCAAATCTAATTCAATCCAAGACATGTATTAATTAATTTTAAACCTTATTTTACATCTATTTACAGATTGATCAAGAATAAAATGTCTAATTTTATATTCCTAATAAAATCTATGATTTATCGAATAAAAATGATTAATTTTTAGTAATTAGTCATTAAAACTACATTACGTTAACCATCATTTGTGTATTATTTAATTAATTATAACTTTATAATTCCTTGATAATAATGATGCGCCTAATTATAAAAATTTAAATAATTTTAAAGGATGAATTATGAATATGCAATGCAAAAATAATTCACAATTAACACTAAAATTCAACAAAAAATTGTGAAATTAATTTATTTTATTGAATTTTGTAGGAGTATATGGTGGGTGAAAAATCACATACTCATTGCTGGCCCTCTTTGCTCGGAAAAACGAAGAGTTTTCGGGCAAAGACAAAGTGAGCAGTCCTGAACGACTTTTACCCATTCGCATGCTCCATGTGAAGCGTTTTTGAAAAGCTTGACCGAACCATGCTTCAAAGGTTGCCTACATATCCTTGGCTATAAAGGAATCATATCAGTGTAGTTCTGGAGGCTTTGGTCGCTGGGACTACCGAGTAACTATGGTTTCACTGCGGTTGCTACTGCTGATCTACTTATTACACCCAAGTACAAAGTGAAGGACTAAATAAACCTATCAGCTGCTAATTTACAAGATTTCTATCTAGGACTTGGTCTTGAGTCTTGATCTTTTGCTGACTCTGACCTGGATCCTGTCGCTTGTTAGTCGCAGGTGCTGGTTTTGTCTTATCGTTCCTCGGATCAAAGCAGGATATACTGGATTGATGACTTCAATCTCGTCCTGAATAGTCCACATCTTCCCCGTTTGTGCACTTTTGGATTCATTCTTCTCTTTCCTCTTTTTGTTTTGTTATTTTGGATCGAAACTTCTTCTTTTGGTCGTCTCGAGTTCCAATGTTCTATAAATGTAATCTGCACAAATAAAAACAAACGAACGAAATTTTCTACCCCAGTTTTCACTAGGAAAATTTCGTGAGTTATTGTAATAAAACCTATGCTACTTTATTATTGAAAGCAATAAAAAGCCGGGAATTGTATACCCAGAGTGAATGCAGACTAGGGGGTGGATACCCTATTCCTAAAAGGTGAAATCAACTAGGGATTGGAGACCCTATGTCGGAAAAGATTGACAGGTTATGCTGTCTTCAAGAAGAGATCACCAGGTTATGCCGGTGTTTGGAAAGGTCAACAGGCTGTGCTGTTGCCTGAAAAAAGAGATCACTGGGTTATGCTAGTGTCTGGAAATGATCAACGGGTTATGCCGTTGTCAGAAAAAAATCACCAGGTTATGCTGGTGTCTGGAAAGGTCAACAGGTTATGTTGTTGCCTGGGAAAAAGAGATCACTGGGTTATACCAGTGTCTGAAGATGATCAACATGTTATGCTATTGTCAGAAAAAGAGCACCAGGTTATGCTAGTGTCTGGAAAGGTCAACAGGTTATGCTGTTGCCTGGAAGAAAAGATTATTGGGTTATGCCAGTGTCCGGAAATATCAACAGGTTATGCTGTTGTCAGGAAGATCACCGGGTTATGCCGGTGTCTGGAGAGGTCAACAGGTTATGCTGTTGCCTGAGAAAGAGAACACTGGTTTATGCCAGTGTTTGGAAATATCAACAGGTTATGCTGTTGTCAGGAAGATCACCAGGTTATACCGGTGTATGGAGAGGTCAACATGTTATGCTGTTGCCTGAGAAAGAGATCACTAGGTTATGCCAGTGTTTGAAGGAGAGAAGATCACCAGGTTATGCTGGTGTCTGGAAAGGTCAACAGGTTATGATGTTGCCTGGAAGATCACCAGGTTATGCCGGTGTCTGGAGAGGTCAACAGGTTATGGTATTGCCTGAGAAAGAGATCACTGGGGTTATGCCAGTGTCTGAAGAAGAAAAGATCACCAGATTATGCTGGTGTCTGGAAAGGTCAACAGGTTATGCTGTTGCCTGGAAGAAAAGATCACTGGGTTATGCCAGTGTTCGGAAATATCAGCAGGTTATGCTGTTGTCAGGAAGATCACCAGGTTATGCCGGTGTCTGGAGATGTCAACAGGTTATGCTGTTGTCAGGAAGATCACCAGGTTATGCCGGTGTCTGGAGATGTCAACAGGTTATGCTGTTGCCTGAGAAAGAGATCACTGGGTTATGCCAGTGTCTGCTTGGGAGTGGGACCCTATGTTGGCATCAACGGAGGGCTGGGATATCCTTGGTTGGAAAATGTTTCGGCTAGGGATTGAGGACCCTATGCTACTTTAGGGTTGCATCATATTCAACTTCATTTCTTCTTTTTCTTTTTATTTTCTTTTTCTCTTTTTGTTTATCATATTTTTAAATTTTATTTATTCTCTTTTCATGCATGCATGAAAAGATTTTTAGGAGGAAACTTCCCATTTTTGGAGTCAATGCTGCAGAGCTCCTTCTAGCCCTTGTGCAATTTCTTTTGGTTGCACCTGCTTGTTGCACGGTTGCTTTCGAGTTGCACCTGTTTCAGATTTTCAAACAAAGAACCATTTGTTAGTTATATGGTGGTTGGTTTTGCGGCCTCGATTATTTCAACTGCTTGATCTCGACCCCTTTGACAAAGATCTCAACCGCTTGCTTGCTTGATGGGGATTGGGTTTCATTTCTAAACCTGGGGACCCCGGCTTTCTAGATTTTTCCATGGTGATCGATCACGTGGGACCTGACATTTCGACTTTATTTTGCCTTTGTAGACCTTTCACTTGCTTTTTTTTGGATTTATGGAGTATCGGGGGGAATTTTTGGCCCCTCAAATTCTGCTACAACGGTTAGTCGTGTGGAACTTAACCTTTCCAACTTTACTTTGCCTTTATTGGCCTTTCATTTCTGACTTTTCTTCCAACTATAACTTTAGGGAATTTGGAATATCTCAGCTTTTCAAACCTTGCCAAGATGGTTAGCCACGTGGGGCTCAACCTTTCAACTTCATTCGCCTTTATAGGCACTTCAATTTTATTTTCTCCTTTCAGGGTTTTGATTTTGAAACATCGGCCGCTACGGTCAGTCGAGATCGACTCGATGCCCCTGACGAGGCTGGGTCCTTTTGCATATTGACCCGTGCCAAATGAGACCCCTGTAAATCAGTCTTGCTATCCTTTCTTTGCCTTAATTTCGGGATAGAGTTAGACCGAAAGGGATTCAAAAGAAAATAAACGACATAATGGACAATGAATTTAAGAAAGAGGTGTCCCTTTCGGGGAAAGGAAAGAAGGACTTATCTGTAGTGCATGCGGACTTCAATGAACATGAAATCCCCTTTGGACTAGATGCCTGATCCGTGTAAACCGTCCGACTCTCAGAAATTCATCACAACTATTACCTCGAGATTGAGAAACCTTGCCCCGGACTGCGTCCATGTTAGCGACCCATTATCCTTTTCGATCAGTGGCACCCTTTGCAGGTTTTCACCAACTGACCTCTCTCATTTCTCTTCTCACCATCACCTTGTAGTGCTCTTTGCGAGTTTTCACTAACAAGACTCTCTCATTTTTTAATTTCTCTGCTTACCGTCGCCTCACGGTGCCCGTGTGGGTTTTCACCGATAAGACTCTCTCATTTTATTTCTCTCATTTGCTTGCACCAGATTCGCACTGTATCCTCCAACTTTAAGCATGTTTACCAATTGATCAGAAGTACTTGAACATGGTTTTGGTGAAAAAGAATTTGTATTGAATTACAACTTTGGAACTTCTCCGGCGAAATTATCGCCAAACATATTATAATATCTGCCCCAACTTAAACTCTTGGAAAAATGTGGATTTTTATTTAGGTGTGACTGAACCCCAGGGAGAGGCTGCCTACGTATCCTTTCGGAATCAAGTCAGAACGTAGTTCAGGAATTTGCTTTTGTTTTGATTTTTCTTTTGTTTTGATGATTTTTTTTTGTTTTCATCATCATTATTTTTTTATAACACTTGGGTTCCAGAGAGGGTGATCAAAGAAGAGTAACCGGCTCAAAGGTTTTAGAAATTGGTAGTGTTTAGGGTAGCGTGAATGAAAACCTTTGTCATTTCGATCATAAAAAGGTCAAACATAATACCTTTTGACTGCATCTGCATTGAGAGCCGTTTCGGGGTCATTTCCTTCGATGTTCCCTAAGTACAACGCTCCTTTTGGTAGCAGTTTCCTTATGAAGTATGGGCCTTCCAATTTGGGGCGAATTTTCCTTTCGCTTCTTCGTGGTGCGGAAGGATACGTCTTAAAATGAGTTGCCCTACTTCGAAGTTCCTAGGTCGCACTTTTTTGTTGTAAGCGCGGGCCATTCTCTGTTGGTACAACTGCCCGTGGCAAACTGCGGCCATCCTTTTCTCATCAATTAGATTTAATTGTTCCAATCGGGTTTTGATCCATTCATAATCCTCAATTTCTGTTTCGACAATAACCCGAAGGGAATGAATTTCCACTTCCGCAGGGATCACGACTTCAGTGCCGTAAACCAAAAGGTAAGGCGTGGCCCCAACTGATGTCCGCAGAGTTGTGCGATATCCCAATAATGCAAATGGTAACTTCTCATGCCACTGTCTAGAACTTTGGATCATTTTTCTAAGGATTTACTTGATATTCTTATTGGCTGCTTCAACAGCACCATTAGCTTTGGGCCGATAAGGGGTAGAATTATGGTGCGTGATTTGGAACTGTTCACACACTTCCCCCATCAAGTTACTGTTCAGATTCCCGGCATTGTCGGTAATGATAGTCTTTGGGATACAAAAACGACAAATAATGTTTGAATGCACGAAGTCCACCGCTGCTTTCTTGGTGACGACTTTAAAAGTGACTGCTTCGACCCATTTTGTGAAATAGTCGATGGCAACCAAAATAAATCTGTGTCCATTTGAAGCTCTTGGCTCGATTGGCCCGATGACATCCATCCCCCAGGCAACGAAATGCCAAGGTGCTGACATGGGATACAATTCTGAAGCTGGTGCATGAATCAGGTCACCGTGTATTTGACACTGATGACACCTTCGGACGAAGCGGAAACAATCCTTTTCCATGGTTATCCAGTAATACCCTGCTCGTAGAATTTTCTTTGCGAGGAAGTACCTGTTCATATGGGGGCCACATACTCCTGAATGTACTTCGTTCATAATCTTCTCAGATTTTTTGGCATCCATGCATCTTAACAAGTTCAGATCTGGGGTCCTTTTGTACAACACCTCTCCGCTTAAGAAGAAGCTGCTGACGAGCCTTCTGATGGTTCTCTTTTGATCCCCGGTGGCCTGCTCTGGGTACTCTTTTGTTTTCAAGAATCTTTTGATATCATAATACCATGGTTGGACCTCAGACTCTATTTCGACCGTGTTACAATAACCATGTCTTTCTTTGATTTGAATTTCCAACGGGTCAATGTGAACATTGCCCGGGTATGTAAGCATTGCAGCTAGGGTAGCCAGTGCATCGGCCAACTCGTTGTGGCATCGAGGAATATATCTGAACTCGACGGCTGTGAATCGTTTGATAAGATCTTCCATATGTTGCCTGTATGGAAGGAGCTTAACATCTTGAGTTTCCCATTCTCGCTGAACTTGCTTGATAATTAGATCAGAATCTCCCATGATTAATAATTATTCTGCATCCATATCAATGGCCATGTTCATACCCATTATACAAGCTTCATATTCGGCAGTATTGTTTGTACAAAAGAAACAAAGGCGGGCCGTGGCTGGATAATGTTGTCCCGTGGGTGAAATCAAGATTTCCCCAATTCCAACACCTTTCGCATTGACTACTCCATCGAAGAACATTTTCCAGGTAATAGTGTCTTCTGAGATTATTTCAACTGAATTGACTTCCACATCCGGAAAATAAGTGCTCAAAGGTTGGTATTCATCATTAACCGGGTTCTCAGTTAAATGATCAGCTAAGGCTTGAGCTTTCATGGCCGTGCATGTGACGTAGACAATGTCGAACTCCGTGAGAAGGATTTGCATTTTGCCAACCTTCCTGTGGGCATTGGCTTTTGGAATATGTATTTCAGAGGATCCAACCTAGTTATGAGATATGTAGTATGAGCCAGCAAATAATGTCTGAGCTTTTGAGAGACCCAAGTTAGGGCGCAACAAGTTCTCTCCAACAGAGTGTATTTGGCTTCATAGCTAGTGAATTTCTTGCTCAGATAGTAGATGGCTTGTTCTTTCTTCCTGGTAACATCGTGTNATACTGGTGGATTTGACAAATATTCCTTGATTTTGTCGAGGGCTCCCTGACATTCATCTGTCCATTTGATTTCCGCATCTTTGTTTAGAATCCTGAATATTGGCTCACACGTGGTTATAAGTTGTGCAATAAACCGACTGATGTAGTTCAACCTTCCTAACAAGGTCATGACCTCTTTCTTGGTCCTTGGAGGTGGTAGATCTCGGATGGACCTTATCTTGGTTGGATCTAACTCAATTCCCCTGCGGCTAAATATAAACCCCAATAGTTTCCCAGAAGGAACACCAATGCACATTTAGCAGGGTTCAATTTCAAGTCATATTTGCGCAGCCGCTCGAAGAATTTTCTCAAGTCCCGAATATGGCCTTCCTGTGTTATGGATTTAATAATGACATCATCAATGCACACCTCAATTTCTTGGTGCATCATGTCATGGAAAATAGCAGTCATGGCCCGCATATAGGTTGCCCCGGTATTTTTCAAACCGAACGACATGACCCTGTAACAATAAGTTCCCCATGTTGTAGTGAAGGCCGTCTTTTCTGCGTCTTCCTCATCCATTAATACTTGATGATATCCGGCGTAACAATCCACAAATGAATGTACCTCATGTTTGGCACAATTGTCGATAAGGATATGGATGTTTGGTAACGGGAAGTTGTCTTTGGGACTTGCTTTGTTCAAATCCCTGTAATCAACGCATACTCTGAGCTTCCCGGCCTTTTTTGGCACTGGGACTATATTGGCTAGCCATGTGGTGTATCTGACTACTCGGATTACACCGGCTTTTAACTGTTTAATGACTTCTTCTTTGATTTTGTCACTAATATCTGTTTTGAACTTTCTTTGCTTTTGTTGGACGGGTGGGCAATCGGGATGAGTTGGAAACTTATGTACTACTAAATCAACACTTAGTCTGGGCATATCGTAGTAGGACCAAGAGAACACATCTTTGAATTCGAACAGGAGTTGTATCAATGCGTTCTTAGTTTTCTCATCCGTGTGAATGCTAATCATGGTCTCTCGAACCTCTTCTGAATTACCCAAGTTAACTGACTCAGTTTCATTTAGGTTTGGCTTAGGCTTATTCTCAAATTGTTCCAATTCTCTGTTTATTTCCTTAAAAGCTTCATCTTCATCATACTCTGGTTCTTGATTCATTATGTCGAGATTAGACAGCTTATTAAGATCAAGGCATGAAGTCCGCAAGCATGTCATGTTATTTAAAGCAGCATTATTAGGACTGAAAGATAAGAAAAATAACAAAATCAGAAAGAATAATAGACGATGAAATTTTTATTTCATTTCATTGAATTGAACATAGAAGGGTTTACATCGGAATTGAAAAGCAATAAATTAAAAACACTTGAGTTACACCTTGAAATAACTCATAGTGCAGGAAAGATGGAAAAACTGAACTACCGGGACTCCCGCCTGACGGGGAATGGAGTAGCCTTCCAGTTCTGCAACTTAGAATTTGGGCCTATATACTGCACCTCAGCGGTGTTCGAACCTTCTCCTAGCTGAACCATGTTGGCCTCATATAATATCTGTTTCATGGCCTCACATATATCTTCAATTTCTTCGGCCGTAAATGCCTCTTCTTCTTTTTCTTCGAAATACTGTGGTTTGATGAAGGTCTTAGTAATGTGTGGAACTGGCTGAGACAGGTCCCATCCATTGTTTTTGCGGGCGTTGGCCCATTACACATCTTCATTGGTGGCTTGGAAACCTATGCCAAAGAATTTTTCAGCGGCGGGTAGAGAGATGGGTTCAGTGATGCCTTGTAGGTATATCCCAAGCCCCTTTCCTCGTTTGTAACCATGTCTAATCATATCTGTGGCAACCATGGTTGACGTGTTTGAAAGACAAGGTTGTGGGCATGTAGTGCCTTCTTCGTGTTGATCAGGAGACACAATCTCAAAGGCTTGGTACACAATATGTTCGCTTCCCTCTCTGGCCTCGAGGCAGGGGATGGAGGGGTCCCTGTATATGGATTGTTCATCTTCTCTGTGGACCACGATTTCCTGATTTTCATGGACAAATTTGACCATTTGGTGGAGGGTAGACGGTACTTCCCTAGCAGCGTAAATCCACGGTCTCCCTAACAAGAAGTTATAGGAAGTATCCATATCCAGGATTTGGAAAGTTACTGTGAAATCCACAGGGCCAAACGTCATGATTATGTCGATTTCACCAATGGTGTCCCTTTTGATTCCATCGAAGGCGCGGACAGAAACATTATTCGGCCTGATTCTCTCAATGCCGATTCCTATCCCTTGCAGTGTTGATAAAGGGAAAATATCTACCCCTGATCCTCCGTCAAGCATAACTCTCTTTACATAATATCCTTCGCCTTTAACGGTCAGGTGTAATGCCTTGTTGTGAGTGGATCCCTCGGGAGGCAAATCATCCTGGCTGAAAGAGATTTTTTTTTACCTCGAAGAAACGCTCAGCCATTCTTTCCAGCTGCTCGACTGAGGTCTCAGCTGGCACATACGCTTCATTCAGCGTTTTCAGGAGTATTTTTTGGTGCTCATTTGAGACAGTCAATAGAGATAGAAGTTAAACCTGCTCAGGGGTTCTCCTGAGTTCTTCAATTGTGACATATTCAGGCATTTTCATTTTTTTGAAGAACTCCTCGGCCTCTTTGGCAGTGATGGGCTTTTTGAGAGGAAAGCGTTTATGCTTAGTTTTGTTCAGTTCATCTGGGTTATGGTACCTCCCAGTGGGCTTTGCTTCGTTGACTTCCCCCTTGACTTCTTTTCCTTTATATGTCACCAATGTTTGATCATAATTCCATGGGACAGTAGTTGTATTTTTCATTGGAATTTGCAGCCGGCGGCTGATAATCAAAGGTTCATTCAGCTTTGGTGGGATAGCCGTGCTTTTCACAACATATGCCCCTTTTGGTATATACATTTTTTGTGGTTCCAATCTCCTGGGAGGGCTCAAAACGAGTTGCCTATTTCGCGGAGCTCTTGGGACATAAAGGACAACTTCTCTAGCTGGTTTCATCCCTTTGTTTTCTTCCTTGGACTTTTCTTTCTCCTGGCCGGGGGTTTTTGTATCTTTTTCTTCCTTAGCCTTCTCTTTATCCTGGCCGGGGGGTTTTGTTTTTGCTTTCCTTTCTGTGTCCACAATGGCAATGATGGCTTTCAGCGCCGGGTCAAATTCTTTGTCTTCTAATATCATTCCAATGACAGACCCGTTGTTGTGGGCTGGCAATGGGTTGTTTGCGACATTGGGGACCTCCTTTTCCCTCAGCACAACCTTCTTTTGTTCAATCAGATTTTCTACTACTCTCTTGAGGCTCCATCAGTCTTCAGTATCATGCCCCTCCACTCCGGAATGATAGGCACAGTTGGTACCCCGTCTGTATGATGGTGACTGTGGATTTTGCCTGTTCGGAGGCACAGGCTGCAGAAGTCCCATCTGAACCAACTTTGGAAAGAGGCTTGAGTATGACTTGCCGATGGGGGTGAAGTTAGTTCTTTTTGGTGGTTCACGAGGGTAAGCATTGTAGGGATAATTGTTTTGAGGAGGGCGTGGATTATATGGAGCTGGGGGTGGATGGTTATTTCTAGGTGGTGGAGCTCTGTTTTGGTTATACTGTTGCGGCCGGGGTTGCGGCTGAGCATTCATCATTGCATAAAGAGGGGGTGTCATGGCATAAGCTGCTTCCTGATGAGGATAATAGTGTTGTGAAGTTGTGGAAAATGGGCCTGGATATTCCCGAGGTCGTCGGAATTCCTAGGGCCTGAAGCCATCATGGCTCCCTCCTATTTTTTCTTTCTGTTTTCCAAGCCTCCTCAGCCGCTTTGAATGGCTTGGGAGGTGGCTCTCAAAGCAGATTGACTTAAAATACGGCCTGACTTTAAGCCATTTTCGACCATCTCGCCAATTTTTATGGCCTCCGCGAACGGCTTGCCCATGGCGGACATCATATTCTGAAAATAATCGGCCTCTTGGGCCTGTAAGAAGATACTAATCNTAGCTTTCCTTTTGAGATTGGACAAAGAATTTCTGTCCGGAGCTATATCCACATTGTACTGGAACTGTCTTACGAATTCTCAGGCCAAATCATCCCATACATGCCAATGGGATATATCTTGATCGATGTACCACTCCGAGGCGATACCTGTAAGACTTTCCCCAAAATAAGCCATCAGTAACTCCTCTTTGCCTTCCGCCCCTCTCAGTTGGTTGCAGTATCTTTTTAGATGAGCTATCAGGTCTCCATGCCTGTCATACTTTTCAAATTTTGGTGTCTTGAAACCCACAGGTAGATGCACGTGTGGGAACATGCATAGATCAACGTATGACACGCTCTTTTGGCCACTTAGACCCTGGATGTTTTTCAAACTTTGTTCAAGGCTCTTCATCTTTCGAGTTATTTCATCTTGTTCAATATTCTTCAAGATATTTTCCGGTTCCACGAGAGATTTAAACTGTGGGTACTGCATGTAAGCATTAGGAGTGACCTGAGCGGCATCCAGCTGGAACTGAGGAGCTTGAAAAATAAAATTGGCCGGTTCAAAATTCTGTCGTGCCGGTGTAGGTTGTGCCATACCAGTAGCTGGTAGAGCAGTAAACACCACAGAGTGTAATCCGGAGGGTGGTGCCTGGGGGCGAAACTCAAAAGGTGTTCCAGAATAGTTTAAGACCATGGTCGGGAATCCAAATGGAACAAATGGGTTTGGCTTTGAAATGGGCACGTTGGTGGCCCCTCCAGTTCTGGGTATTAGCTCAGGAAAACCAGGGATGGAGCTAGGTGGCTCTCTCCCCTTGGACCAAGCGTCCCACATCTCGAGCATACGACATCTTAGCCTTATGTTTTCTTCGGCTACTGCCGATTCTTCGTGGGTGATGACTGAGGTGGGGCCATCCGTTGGTTCAATAATGGACGGGTGACTTTCAGACGTCATTGCTACACTTCCTTTAGACCTAGTGAAATATGGATGTGTCTCCAGAATACCACCGCAAACCAACCACCGTTTAATAATAGTAACCTTTAAAGAAGAAATCAAATTGGGTTAGCGGGAGATATTAACACATAGGAGTCACACGTTGGGATGCGATGCACCTAAGCAGTTATTGTTTTTCTAAAAATGTTTGCAACGGCCGTGTGTTTCATCCCGGCTTTAACATTATCTCTCTTTACTTTCTTTTCATTCTTTTCTTTTAAGGATATGATCGAATCCTATGTGGATTGCCTACGTATCATGACGCCGCATGAATCAGATCATCACGTAGTTCACGGAATAGATAAATAAAAGGCGATTTCATTTCACTATTAAAGATAATTCTTTTTCATTACAGGTGATTTTTTTGGGAATACTAAACATGAAAGTAAAATACAAACTCTAGACTTTATAACAAGAAAACTTAATATTTTTAGAAAGCAAAAAAAAAATACAAACTCAATAACTAAACATCAACAGTAAAGGAGAGCCTCGAGTTGTCTTCTTGGTGCTGGTGGGGAATTGGCAAGCCTCTGTGCAATATCCTCCCGAAGTCGATCCAATTCATCCATTAAGTTATGGACAAAAGTCATTATGGTGGCAAAGAACATGGAAGTGGTCATACCCTCGCACTCGTGGCATTTTTGCACCACGTTGTCAGCTATTTCCGTAATTCTGTGCCGTATGATCCCCTTCTCCCGAAGTAAGCGCCCTACTTGATGTGACCGGGCTTCTAGCACTTGGGTATTTTCATCATTCTGCTTTTGCAACTCTTGCACCATTCCTTTTAACTGGCCAATATCTGTACACCAATGCTCCCTTTCTGCTCTGAAGTCTTTGGTCTGTTGGACCATCTCGTTGCCCATAGCAAACAACTTTTCTTTCAAGGTGGCCATTTCTTTACCATATTTTTGCCTTAATTGACGAGCATGTTCTTCTGTTCCTTTTGCTAGCTCCCTTTGGGCTTCTAACATGTCTTTTTCAGCTTTTCTCAAATCGAAGGTATATTCGTGAACTTTCAGTCTCAGATTGTTAATGATCTTTTCATCTCTTTCACTCCTTACAGGTGTCTCCAGGGCTATTTTCAGATTCCGGACCTGGGCCCGAAGCGCCTCATTCTCCCGGGTCATTTGTCATTTTCTCCCTCGACTACCTCTGCTTGTAACCGATTGTCAAACTCCATGTTTCTTAACTTCTCTTTCAAAGCATGTATAGTGGCTTGATATTCTCTTTCCTTTTTCCCCCAAGCTAGTCTTTCTTGCACCTTATCATCAAAAGCTTGCACATGAGGCCTTTTGGAGGGCCTTTCTAGCTCGGGTTCCGGTTCTTCAACAATGCAATCCCTTTTTCTGAAACCATGCCACATATTCGGGGTCCACTTCCCCTCTAGCCAGGTCGGGAACCTGGGTATCCTCTTTCAAGTATCGACACCCATTCCAACTTTGTTGAATTAAGTCCTCAGGTAAGGGAGCCTCGGGGTGTAGCTCAATAACCTGGATGCTCAAATCCTCCTCTTCAGGTATCACTTGATAACGGCCCAATTGTCTCAGAACCCGTTGGGGTGCATGTGGTTGGACACTCTTGAGACCCATCAGCAGTAGATGATTCCTAGCAGCGGACATAAGTATGACTTCTTTGAGTGGGAGCCATCCCAAAGTCCATTCTATTTGGCTTGCCCGTAAAGACCTTAGATGATCGACCCAGGCATCGACTCCTTCTGGAACGGGGTAATATTTCACTCTCTCCTTATAACCCTCAATGAAGTTGGCTTTCTCAGTACCATAGCTCATGAATTTTGGATGGTGACGAAGATGTTCAATCAACCACATTTGGAGAATGATGTTGCAACCTTCAAAAACTGTTTTTCCCGACTTGCATTCAGTCAAAGCCCGAAAAATGTCAGATAATATGAGTGGAGCCAGGGTATGATCTTTCTTTTCGGTCAAGACTTGGGCAGTTTTGGCCACCCGAATGTCAATAGACCCTTCGGCATTAGGAAAGACCATAACACCCAGAAATGCTACGATGAAGGAAAATTGGCGATGTATTATCCAAGTATCCTTATCATGTTTGTTAGTCAAGCCTTTCTCATGTACTTCAAATCCGTCTGAGAAACTGTATCTGGAGTATAAGAAGTAGAATGAACAACACCCATCGAATACTCGGACTTTTCTGAGTTGCCGGCTAACGGAAAGGACCTCAAAGAAACGGCGTACTGACATAGGTCTTGGAAAGATAATTTGTTGATTCCTCAAGTCTCAACCAAAACCTGCATATCCGGCGACCTCTTCTAAGGTTGGGGTGAGCTCAAAATCTGAAAAGCGGAACACGTTATGGGCCGGATCCCAAAAGGTTACCAAAGCTTTAATCAAATCGTTTTGGGGTTTGATTTTCATAAGATCAACGAGAGATCCCAACTGTTTGGTGACCCATTCTTTGCCATCTTTATCTAAATCATGCCACCACATCTGGAGTTGTATGGGAGCCTCTTCTATGGTGTTTAGCTGTGGAATTTGGATAGTGTTCATCTTGCACCTATGAGCAAACAGGGTTAGGATTACCTCCGATTTTGACACAAAAGACCCAATTTTAATTTTTAAAAGACAAATTCTCCTAAAGTGGCTTATTTGTGCAAATTTAACCAAAGTGGTCATTTTGCAAAGAATGGCCCCTTCTTACTTTGAGAAAAGTTTTGAGGCCAAACCTGGTACTTTAAGAAGTGACTGACAAATTCATTCTTTAACGAAAACAACCCTTCGACAATGTAAAATGTTCTAAGGCTTATTTTGGCGGGAACGTCACAAGAATTTAACCGAAGCTTGGTCGTTTTTATTTGGAATGACAGACATTTTTTGAAAAGTGGGGTCGGCACCGATAAGGCTTGCCTACGTATCTCATATCCGATGAGAATCAGACCCACGTAGTTCGGTCAGTTTTGACATAAATAAAAAAAAATGATTTGACTTATTATTATTTTTTGGAAATTTTCTTCTCATTTTGGCTCATTTGCGACTATTATAAAACTCCTTTTCTCCTCATTTTCAATTATTTTGAAATCCTTCTTTTTCCGAAAAATTTTGACAGAGTTCCGAGGTATTTTTCAAATATCAGGTTTTCCAAAATCGGATAAACTCCTATCCTACCTCACTCTTGGTTTTTCTGTTATTTTTCTTTCTTTCTTTAGCCGGTCAAAAAATAAACCGAGACAAATAATGCATGTATAGCAAATAGGATGCATCAAGATGGTTTTTTCATTTCGGGTATAATTGTCTTAGACGGACCCAACCCCTATGTTGAGTCCCCTAAGTCAAAAATGCACGTGATGCAGATAATCGTTCTTACTAGGGATCCGGCATGAGGTTTTGTCATTCTAAGGTTAAATCTGGGTTTTTTGTTCTAGACCTTGGCTACCCGAGCGGACAACTCGAGTCGGGGTGGGAGCGACGTACCAGTAGCACGAAAGGCTATCCGACCTAGTGGCTAGTCCATCCCCGTATTTCTTACTTGGTATGACCCCAAATAGAAAGGCGGGCCACGCGAACGTGTGCACCAAATTTTAGAAGACTAAGAAAGGAGGCGTAAGAAAATAGTTTAAATACAATTCAAATAAATATCAAAGCGGTAAATAAATAACATTTAGCGCATTTGAGCGCACAAAATACAGTA
Source organism: Nicotiana knightiana (assembly GCA_005239525.1). NCBI lineage: Eukaryota > Viridiplantae > Streptophyta > Magnoliopsida > Solanales > Solanaceae > Nicotiana > Nicotiana knightiana. Next base: position 182,725 of record ML423609.1, read on the forward strand.
ATATCACAATTAATAAAGCCAAGTAAAATCAAATTACAAGCTCGAATTCTTGAACCTTGAACTAGAGATTCTGGGTTCACCATCCCTAGCAGAGTCGCCAGAGCTGTCACACCTCCTTTTTCCCGAAAAGGGTGGGATAAGGGAGTTTTTCCAATTTAAGTGACATTATTTGATTTGGTATTTATTTATTATTTCAGAGTCGCCACCCGGATTTTTTACGGTGTTCCGGGGCACCATTTTATTTATTAGAAATCCCAAAACCGAGCAATTTTGACTCTGTTTAAATTGTCTGCGAACCAGAAATTCAGGTAAGAAATTCTGTTAACCCGGGAGAAGGTCTCGAATTCCGTGGTTCTAGCACAGTCGCTTAATGATTAAACTTAGCCTAAATTGTTTAATTACTAATTTTAGCACCTAAATGCATTTTTAAAAATTATTTTTACCACTTTTAATGTTCTTTTGTATTTAAAGAGTTATTTTGAGACGAGTCACGTATGCGTAAACCCATAGAGTTTAAGGTGTGTCTAAAATCATGTCACGCGGACATGTACACAATTCTCAACACCGAAACTCGTCAAATAATATGGATAAAGTGCGCAAGCGCATATTTTGTTTTGTTACCAAGAGAAACCAAAATCACGTCACGCGGGCGTGTACTCAATTCCGATAACTTTAAGGAAATCCGCTCCTACAAGTGTCTCTATGAGTGTTCAATTTAATCTTGATTTGTGTTACGTAAACGTATACACAACTTGAGAAAAGGGTATATTTTAGTTATTTCGTTCAAAGCTACGTAAAAACGTATACTTCGATGATTCATTATAAGTTTGAAAGTGATATCTAATTTAAGGGCGGGTTCGAATTACATCTAGTATGAATCTCTAAGTCAAGTTGTGAGACCGGGCTATGGCCAAATTTAGCCCTCGAATTATCACCTTAGACCACCCTAGTTTTAGCTACTTGCAAAGAAAGTAAAGTTATGTAAATAAATGCATATCAATCAACAAAGATCCAAAGAGAAAATCAACCTTACTAATTCTTGAATTACATATTGGAAAAGCAGTAAACCTACCCCATTAACGATATAACATGGAGTGTGTAACTTCATTCATTCAAATAATCTTACTTTAATACTACATTAAGATAAATGGATCCTACAGATTTATGAATTCTAGAGTCCCAAGAGCATTTTTTTTAACAGCAAATCCTATTTACATGTATCCTTCAATATTAGCTATTTTCAAGATTTTTCACCAAGTATTTGGACAAAACTGATTCGAACACAAAGTTATAGAGGAAGATATTTTGAACGAAAACGATTTTTTGGATCTGAATATATTTTCATCCAAGAAAACTATCAACACCATTGATTGCAGTTTTAACTCATTTTTCAGAATATTAAAGATGCATGTATAGATTAATTTAGCAAAAAAAATTTGAAATTCAATATTGCAAACAGTCTGTCCATTCTTACATTACAAGAGTTTCTGGAAAATAAATTACATTGTTTCCTACCCAAGAATTTACAAATTCAAAAGAAATAAAATAAAAAATAAAAGGAAATCCTATTAAATATTTGTTAAACTACAACTTCCTCAAACTCGAATCCCTGGGGATATCCACGCCTCTGCTTGTGATTAACTATCAAGAAGAGACACAAGGAAAAGAACCCATTAGCATCTCATGGAATGAATCTGTCCATAGAGAGGATTAGATTCAATTCCAACTGTGCTACCTAAACAGAAACTCCTACTAAATGCTTTACTCGAGAGGACTAACTTAACATATTCTAGACCTCAAGTTTGCATACAGATTATAGCCAGAATTCATGCAGTAACTTGACTACTTTTAGGCATTGCTTAAGGAAAAAATCTGACTATATAGGAGGTTAGATTTAATCCTTAATGATGCTCTTGGATAAACAAAGCATATTTAAACCCTTTATGGACTGAATCTGACCATAAAAGGGGTCGGATTCAGCTCCATAGGTTTTATACTTGTTCTGCTTGCCGATAATACCATAACCTGACTTTGTAAGCTTTGATATAGAGAACAAATCTGATCGTTTGAAAGGATTCAGATTCCTTACTCTAAGAAGCCTTTTGAAATGATAATCTATTTACTCTATAACTGTTTATGCATTATTATAAGGGTGAATCTGACCATGAGAAGGGTCAGATTCAACTCCATAACAGTCACCTTTTGGTAACACTTGATCCACACTTGTATTGTGACTTTGATTTTTAGGCATTTTAGAGGACGAATCAGATTATTCAAGGGTTCTGATTCCTCGACTCTATACCTTCTTTACTACATGCTTTATACCTTTAAAAGGGTGAACTTCAGCCATCTATACTACTGTTTATGCACTATTGTGGGGTGAATTTGACCATTGAAAGGTCAAATTCATCTACCCNTACACTTAGATAATGATAATCTTACTTCAGTTTCTACATTAAGAAAGGGGAAGAAGAAGATTCACATATTCTTGAAGAAAATATAGCATGAACCAAAAAGTTTAAAACAATGTCTGAATTCAATAATTTTGTATAAAGTTCACTGTTACATACCTTTAAAGAGAAAGAAAATCCACCAAGAAACTTGACCAAATAAAGGTCAAGTATGAACAATAAATAGCAAAAAGGAAGAGATATCAGCAACAGCAAACATAAACTTCAGAACAAACAGCTCCACAGAAAATATCCCAGAAAACTTTTGGAAAAAAACCAAACCAGAGCTGAAAGCCCAAACAGAATCCAGAAATGAGAAAATTCCACCCCAAAACCTTGAAGAGTTCTTGAAGGAATAAACATATTTCTTCCTATTACTTTTTGAATGATTATGATCTTTTTATGTTTTCAGAATGTTTTTGCAACTAAGAGAGTATTCTTTTTTTTTTAGAATCTCCAAAAAAATATCCTCTTAATGGTGAAAGTGTGTGTATATATAGGGGTATTTGGGGATAGGATATGCTTATCATATTCCTTACCCAATAATTTGAAAATAGTACAAATGCAGCTGTCAATCTTATCTTTAGGGACAACTTCCCTCATTCTAGAATTTTCTTACTCATTAAAAGACCTCTTTGCCCTTGCAAATCTTATTTCCTAATATATATTTTCTAATGTACCCCTTTGAAGCCCCTATATTTACCATTATGTAACAATGATTACTTACTTGGGTTATCATTTAACTATAGTTAACTAACACTAGTTAGGTCCCTTAGGTGACTACTAGTTGTTCTTTAACCAATGTTAGATTAGCTAATTGAAAGTTAATTGATTAAATGCCTAAAGATAGTTTTCATACTAATTATCTATGTTTAAGTTCATTAAATAAAGTAGGCCAATCAATTTAATTCCTTAAATTAAGCTAACTATACCTAAAATTAGAGGCTTAACCAATTATTAAACCTAGGTTTAAATTAATTAATTGATCAGTTTAACTAGGCTTAATTAAGGTTAGTCAACTCAGTTTCTTAAGTTAGGTTAAATGATTTGTTCAATTAATGAAACCTAAATTAATTATCTTAAGCAAGAAATTTCTTTTAAGACTTAGTCAATTGTTTAAGAAACTACCCACCTAAGTTAGACTAGTTAAGCAAGTATATTTTAGGAGGTCGTGACTAATTAGGGCAGCCTTGAGCTAAAAATTGAACTAAATTAATTCATGACCATGCACTGGCTCAGATTAACTTATTATTATTCCTAAAAGAGCTAGGACAGACGAATCGAAGCATTACTGAAACAACCTAAAAGGAATGGTTGGCATGAGATTTGGTCTTAAAATGAAATCCAGAAGAGTTCCTAAACTAACTAGTCAAGATTCAAACAATGAAAACATAATCGAACTAGGGTGGTGATTCATTACACGAGATAGAATTAATCATACTCAATCGATTTAACACAACAAATAGTGAAGGACAACAAACAGATATGAATTAAGACATATTCATGATGATTTTTACAGAAATTAAACTAACGGCCTATTTGACATCATTGTTCAGAAAGTACGAAACACATAGAAAAGGGGGAGGGGATACCCATTTGAGGACTTGGCCGGAAAAGTTGAAGGCCTCCGAACTTTGGCAGGACGCCGGTAGGGTTTGAAATGAATCAAACCCTCATGAATCGATTGCTCTAGTCAAGAGCAATCGACCCATGAAGGTCTGAGCCATTGATTGTCTTTGAATCGACCGAGGAGTAATTTTGGGGTTTTCAGATTCTTAGATCTGAAATTGACGCAAATCGATTGGGTTTTTGGGGAAACTAGAACCGGGAGGTGATAGAGGAGACGATGGTGATCGTCTGGTTAAAAGTTGGGGTCGATTGGAGAATCCCCGCCGCCGGTAGGCAATTTTCGGGCGGCGGAAACCTAGGTCGGCTAGGGTTTGGTCGAGGCAGAAGAGAGAGAGACGAAGGGGAGGGGAGGCGGCTAGGGCTTGGGGGTGTTAGGATTTGATGAAATAAGGGTTGGAGGGGGTGTTAGGACAGTTATATACTAAGGGGGGGGGTGGAGTTCCTGGCCGTCTGATCTATTTCGATCAACGGCCAGGATTCAACTAGTTAAACCAAACGGGGTCGTTTGGGTAGTGTATGGGGCAGGCCAAACTTCAGCATATTGGGTGCTGAAGTTTTACAAATGAACTAAATAACTTCAGCATCTGCTAAAGTTTTTTTTTACAACTAAACTAAATAACTTCAGCATATGCTGAAGTTTTTTACAACTAAACTAAATAACTTCAGCATATTGGGTGCTGAAGTTTTTACAACTAAACTAAATAACTTCAACATTTCGGGTGCTAAGGTTTTTACAACTAAACTAAATAACTTCAGCATTTCGGGTGCTGAGGTTTTTACAACTAAACTAAATAACTTCAACATTTTTAGTGCTGAAGTTTTTTTTACAAATGAACTAATAACTTCAGCACTTCTACTGAAGTTTTCTACAAATGAACTAATAACTTTAGCATATTGGGTGCTGAAGTTTTACAACTAAACTAATTAACTTCAGCATATTTAGTGCTGAAGTTTTTTTCTACAAATGAACTAATAACTTCAGCACTTCTGCTGAAGTTTTCTACAAATGAACTAATAACTTCAGCACTTCTGCTGAATTTTTCTACAAATGAACTAATTACTTCAACACTTTTGCTGAAGTTTTCTTTGAAAAAGCCTAGAATGCTGAAGTTTTTTGTGAAAGCCTTTGCTACTTCAGGCCCGTATGCCTGAAGTTTATGCGAAAAGTGGGTATGACCCAAAAAAATGGGTATAGATGCAAATCCCCAGGATTATTGGGTTGGGTTGCTGGGTCGTGTAGAGTTAGGTTTGGGCCTGGGTAATTTTGGCCCAGGTCCAATTTTTATCCTCTTTAATTAACTAAACCAATTAAATTAATTAAATTCAAATCTAATTTAATCCAAGACATGTAGTAATTAATTTTAAACCTTATTTTACATCTATTTACAAACTGATCAAGAATAAAACGTCTAATTTTATATTCCTAATAAAGTCTATGATTTATCGAATAAAAATGATTAATTCTTAGTAATTAGTCATTAAAACTACATTACGTTAAATAACCATCATTCGCTTATTATTTAATTAATTATAACTTTATAATTCCTTCATAATAATGATGCGCCTAATTATGCAAATTTAAATAATTTTAAAGGATGAATTATGAATATGCAATGCAAAAATAATTCACAATTAACACTAAAATTCAACAAAAATTTGTGAAATTAATTTAGTTTATTGAATTTTGTAGGAGTATATGGTGGGTGAAAAATATCATGATCACAGGTATCTCGGGAGATCCCCTGCTTTTTACCCCTATGTGTTGTACTATTGCTTTGTTGTGTTTCCTTTTGTTAAATTCTAGTCTCTTATTATACTGTATATCCTCCTTCCTTATTTATTATTTACCAGGGCGCCTGACCTGAACTCATCACTACTCGATCGAGGTTAGGGTTGGCACTTACTGGGTACCATTGTGGTGTACTCATTCTACTCTTTTGCACATGTTTTCGTGTGCTGATCCAGATTCATCATACCGGCCTCGCTATTAGTTGTGCATTTGCTGTTGTTCCGGAGACTTCAAGGTACATCTGCCCGTGTCTGCAGACCTCAGTGTCCCCCTCATTTTCTTTTCGTGTTGTTCTTCCTTTACTTCTTCTAGATACTGATGTATAGAACAATTAGACAAATTCTTAGAAGCTTGTGACTTACAATGTTCCGGGTCTTGGGAAAATTCTGTGTATATTTAGAGAGTTGGTTATTGTAAATGCCGAGCGCATTGCTATCAATTATTAAATTACCTAATGTTGTTAGTTGTTAATATTTATGCTTTCATTTTTATTATTTTCCGCAAATGTTAGGCTTACCTAGGCGTAGAGACTCGATGCCGTCGCGACCTCTCACGAAGGGAAGATTGGGTCGTGACACCCTTGCTTTCAAAACCTGAGTCATGGGAACGTCTCCTCGTTTATCTAGTTGTATCTGAGGTAGATGTGAGTGCAGTCCTAATTCGAGAAAATAAAGGTACGCAATCTTCTATCTATTACATTATCAAAACATAAATTTATGCCGAGACGAGGTACCTGCACCTCAAGAAACTGTCTTTGGCTGTAGTCATAGCTTCACAGAAGCTTAGACCGCATTTCCAGTGCCACTCCATCTTGGTTGTCATAACTTTCCCTCTAAGAAGCATTTTGCATAAACCCGAGCTGTCGGGGAGGCTGTCTAAATAGGTAATCAAGTTCAGCGAGCACGATATCACATATCAGCCGCGAATGGCGATAACATCACAAGTGCTCGCTGACTTCGTCGCCGACTCTAGCGCAAAATAATAACTGAATTCGAAAGGGAAGCCATATGAACTTCCTCCCAAACACAAGACCTCTGGGTCCTATACATCGATGACAAGTCCAATGCCTCAGGGTACAGACTGAGACTCATACTCGAAGTCCCAACATGCAAAGTAATTCGCTAGTCCATAAGGTGCCCGGACACGACTAACAACGAGGCCGAGTATGAGGTCGTCATTGCAAGTTTGAGACTAACACTCAAGTGTGGGGGAAAACAGTTAAAACTACGGTGTGATTCCCAGCTCGTAGTCAACCAAGTCATAGGGACTTTCCAAATCAAGGAACAAATATTACAAAAAATACTAAACCGAAATCTGCAAGCTGCTACCTGAGTTCGACGAATGTCAGGTCGACCAGATTCTATGAGCACAGAACGACGAGGTAGACGGCCTCGCCAAACTAGCTGCAGCTACCAAAAGCATCATAATATGAGACCAAAATGTGGTCCATCTCCACAACTCCTCGCGATACCAAGTTGAAATAAGAACCATTAACTTAACTTGGGATTGGCGCAATTGTATTATCGCATACTTGCAGGACGGTACACTCCCAAGCGATAAAAATGAGGTCAGGAAATTGAGAATGCAAGGAGCCACATACAGTATCCTCCACAACGACCTGCACAAGAGAACCTACGGCGGCCCTTTAGCAAAGTTGTTTAACCAAAGAATCAGATTCTCAGTCAAAGCTTATTTTTAGAAGTACTCGGGCTACTGATAACCATGAAATTCCGTATTCTCTCAATTATAAGAAAGGAAATTAGAATAAGAAATAACAAAGTAGATGATAGAAAGAAAAAGAAAGTAATTGTATTCCAATAATAATCAGAACGTGTCCTTACCAGTGGAATTTTGTTCCGTTATATAGGAATCTATAAGTACAACGTCTTTTCCCTTTTATGACCGATATCATTATGAGCATTAATGATATTAATAAGACATTATAATTGGTAATCGTAACTGTTCATCAAGATTCTGTAACATTTGTGATCATTCACGCTCATTAATTGACGATTCATAAATCTTCCCTTTTTACTGTCTTGATTCATTCCGTCGGTGCCTCTTCATTTTACTATTTATACTCGAGCAACCATATCCTTTCATCTCGTGGGTGATTTACTCGTATCTGTTACGACTCATGTTTCTTTTAATGCATATCTCCAGCTGTCACTTTCTCGATGATCCACGTGTCTTGCCACATCAGCCACATATTTAATTCCACGTGTAATATTTATTTTTACCAATACAGATAGTCCCCCCACTTGTCATTTAGACAACAATTGAATATTTGGGAAGTGGATCACTTGTTGTGGGAATATTTTGCCGCTGTTTCCCACGTTTCATTATGTCTTCTTCAAAACCAACGCGTCATATGTCACTTCTATTTAATGCATGTGATACGTGACATTCACTAATTGGATCTGCAACTCTTCAGTGAGTGTTAGGGCTTTTTGCGGCTGCATCAGTCACGAAGTGAGTGTTTCATTATGACGTTTCCATCATGAACCCCTTTCCATAACAATTGCTTCTTCATGTAAATACCTCCTTTGCCTTTACTTTCACAAAAACCTTCTACATTGTTCTTCGTTCAAAATATTTATTGTTTATCAGCAACCATGTCTTCTCCAAACCCTGATCTTCGTAGAGTGGTTATAGTAGATGAACTTCCCCCTCGTCTGCTCCTATCAGGAGTAGAAGAGGTGGCAGGTTATGCAATTTAGGGCCTGTTTTCTTTGTGGTTCTTCTTCTCAACCCAGTGTTACTACCCCTTCATCTTCTAGAACTAAGGCTTCTTCTTCTCATAGATCTTCTACTAGAAGTAGGGATTCTAGTCAACCTCTTAGAGAACCCACTGTTGATGAAATTATCCCTACTGAACTTTCCTTTTCCACTGATCGTGAATCGATTAGAAATCAAGTTACTTCTATGACTTCTCATGATCGGGCTGATGTTTACTCTTCCCAGATTACTAAGGGCTTGATTTCTCTTGTGCGAAGAGAATGTCATTGGAAATTTGATTTCCCAATTTTAGTCCCTAATGTAAATCAAAGGATCACTTGATACAAATCTGGTTCTTCTTTTGGTTATACATATCCCTTTACATTAGGCTTCAAACCACCTATTGACCCAATCATCAAAGAATTTATTCGTTTCTTTGATGTTTGTTTGGGACAGATTGGTCCTATCGTATGGAGGGCTGTGACACGCTTAAGATACTTTTCCAATTCGTCCTCCTTAACCTTTACCTTCTATCATTTGATTCATCTTTATTCCCCTAAGTTATTTCGTCATGGGGTTTTTACTCTCGTGGCCATGAGTAAGAGGGTTTTGGTTAGCCCTGAAGATGACAAGGACTGTGGCTGGTATGCCCATTTCGTCGCTGCTCCCACAAGTGGGTTGGTGGGTGAAGAGAACATGCCTTTTCTAGATAAGTGTAACTTTGCACTTAAGTTTCTTTTCAGATATTAATCTTCTTTTTCTATTTTGTGAAGAACCTGCAATCTCGTGACTATTTTTTCTTTTCCAGCAACCATGGAAGCTGTTGAGGAGATTCCAGACTTCCGTGGTTGGGTAGAAAAATTATTTTCTGTTGCTAATATGGAAGGAAGGTCTTAGAATTACCTTTCTAATAGGTTTGGATGGAAAGTAAAGACTCATGGTATCCTTCCTTTCAATTTTCGACCATGTTTCTATATTTACTTGAAAATTTACTAACTCCTCTTTGTGCTAGGGTTTCCCATTTGAGGTGTAAGTGCCGCGTCCATTGCTTCTTCAAGGATTTCTCTGTCGATGGCTCAAGAACTGATCTTAAGATCCTCATCAAAGAGAAAAGCTGATAGAGCACATGATTCTGAGGATGAAGAGGAGAGAGGAGGGCTTGTTAATTCTTAAGCCTCGAGCTAGAAGACGTGTCATTTCGGATGACGAAGCTACTTCTCCTCCCAGTTCTATTCCCATGCATGAGCCCGAAGGTGCTACCTTAAATGAAGAGATTCCTGCCGCACCCCGTCACTCTACAGAACAGCTCTTTTCTCGTGGATTTGATAATGAAGACTTCGGCTTTGTTTATGAGGAAAATCCTCTTGACTCTTTTTTGTATCTATTCTAGTTGATGCTCAATTCCCCACTCCTATTGCTGCTACCACTACATCGCCTGTGGCTATTTTGACTCCCTCAACTGCCCCTACTGTTACAACTTCTCATGTTAAAGTTAGTTCTTCATGTAACAGTAAGGTAATGAAAAATGTTACCATCGAGGTTCCTGAGAATGGTAATCTTCTGAAGAAATCTGGACAAGCTGATGTATGGCTGAATCCATTGATTAGCCCAGTTGAGAAGTCCAAATTCGAAAGCCACAGTTCTGTAACGTGGAGTAATGATATTGTACATTCATCTTTAACGGTATAAGCTTTAGCTTTTTATTTTGTATGTGATTTCCTTTTCATCTATATTTGATAATTACATTTTCCTTTTCATTGTGTAGATCAAACTAATTTGCACGGAGATGATGAAGAGGATCGTCCACACTGAGCAGTTAATGAATGACTATCGCACCGAAGCAGACAACTGGAAGGAACAGTTTGAAGGTCTTCAACTTGAGAAAGAAGTCTTAGAGGAAGAAAAGTGTTCCTTGGAGCATCAAGTGAAGGTAGAGGCAAAAGAGTTGGCAGTTGATAAAGCCTCTTCCAATCAAGTGGGCAAAGATAAGGACCTTCTTGAGTCTTTATTTTCTGAGCAGCTTTCCAAAGCCAGTGAAGAAATTAGGGGCTTGAAAGAATTGCTGAACCAAAAAGAAGTTTACGCCGGGGAGCTTGTTCAAACGCTTACCCAAACTCAAGAAGATCTCCGTGTGTCTTCTGACAAGGTTCAATTTTTAGAGAAGTAACTTGCCCCTTTACAGGCTACTTATGATGCTGCTTTGGATGAAAAAGAAGAGTTAAGAACCAAAATTGAGTAGTGGGAGAGGGATTATGAAGCCCTTGAGGATAAAGCTATGGTTGATGTTAGTTGGGCTTTCTTGAACACACGCCTCGAAACTTTGATGGAGTCAAACGGGGAAGGATTTGACTTAGCTGCTGAAATCGCAAAAACTAAAGAAACTATTGAGATAACATAACATAGTCAAAACTTTTCTTCACCTAAGGTCGGAGTTCCCGAGGACGACGAACTTACTCCCGGGGAAGCTGTTGTTCAAGCCTCTTCTGCTCAAGTCAAACCTTCTGCTGCTGATGATGCCAACTTGAATCCTTCTAATAATACTGGTTCAAACCCTGCCCCATAGTGAAAGTTTAAAATTTTTGAAGTGTTGTTTCATATTTTTTATTGGTGGACGTTTACCCCTGGTCAGTTTTGGGGTTTGTTCATGTTTTGAAAAGTTTTACCCCTAGTTCTGTTTTAGGGTTTTGTATAAACAATTAGGTTGGAACTAAGTCTATACTTCGTTTTAACCAAGTTATTATAATATTACTTTCTAAGTGTTTTTTCAACTCTTATAATATCTTATTTTGAGTTTCTGTACTACTCTCTTATTATGCATTTAAAAATGCTTCAATATTCTGTGACTTTTTTGAACAAGCACGAATTATAAAAGAGGGCCCTTTTATAAACGACACTTAATGAAGAAGACGTCTTAACTTCATATTGGTGTAAACATACGAAAAAAGATATAGGAACACACATGTTTTGAATAATCTGAGGAAGTTTTGCATTATTTGAACTTTCAAATTGTATAATACTTTACAGTATTCAGGTAACATCTACAACTCTTTTGTAATTGTTTTCTTTATAACAGTTTTATAAAATTCAAAGGTATATTTTGCAACCCATGACTAAATATTTCCTTTAACCTAGATACTCGTAAGATTTTGTAATTTACATTTGCGAGTGTATACTTTATCCTAGGTTTTTGAATATGCTTGTATTTTTGGCTCTTGATTTACTCTTAACTTTCGATTTGTTTGGGTAGATTGCCTCATGCTTGACTCGAATTCTGACTTTTCCAGTGTTAGAGCTTTGAAGTATGAAATCTTGAGCACTTGATTATTCCTTCCATGTGGTCCATTTCTGAAAAGGAAAAACATGCGGGACTCAGAGATATATATATTTTAGATGATGACTGCTTAACCCTTTTTATTTCCATCAGAAAGGTTGTAACCCTAGACCGGGAATAATTTTTCATCCGCGTGTCTTTCAGGTCTAATATCATCATTTGATGTGGGCTAGATTTTTTCCTATCATCTAAAATTGTTAGTATAATCTTAACTGTGCAAAACTAAAATCGTAATTGAGTGATATCTGATCGGGGGTACTTCTTTTGCTTAGAAATAATACTTCTTCAAGTGAAAAACATTCCAAATCGAAGGTAAAACTTTGCCATCCATGGTTTCTAACACGTAGGCACCTTTTCCAGCAATACCTTGAGCTTTATAAGGTCCTTCCCAATTTGGGTTCAGCTTTCCTGCTCCAGCTGTTTTTGTTGATTGGAAACCTTTTTGAGAACGAAGTCCCTAATCTTGAAATATCTGAGGTGAGCCTTCATGTTATAGTAGCGTTCTATGATTGCTTTTGTGTTGCCATCCTTTATTAAAGTTGTTTCTCTCCTTTGCTCGACTAAATCCAAATTTGTTCTTAATTCTTCATCGTTTGACTGTTCCGTCGCCAATGTGAATCTCGTACTCGGTTATCCTATTTCGTCTGGGATTAAATCCTCTGAAGCGTACACAAGCAAAAATGGTGTTTCTCCCATAGCTATTTTTGTTGTGGTTCTATAAGCCCATAGTACTCCCGGTAATTCCTCAGGCCAATTCCCTTTTGATTTCTCTAATCTCTTCTTCAAGTTATTGATGATAATCTTATTTGTCGATTCAGCTTGTCTGTTTTCCACGGGATGATAAGGTGAAGAGGTTATTCATTTGATTTGCCAACTTTGAAAAAACTCTGTGATTTTCGAGCCTATAAATTGTGGGTCATTATCACATACGATATCTCTTGGTACTCCAAATAGGCATATATATTTCACCAAATGAAATCCTTTACCTCTTTTTCTTGTACCTATTTGAAAGCTCCTGCCTCTTCCCACTTAGAAAAATAATATGTTAATACTAACAAAAATCATACCTTTCCTTTAGTTTGTTGTAAAAGGCCTACTATATCCATTCCCCACTTCATAAAATACCATGGAGAAATAATCGTATGTAATAATTCTGCGGGGAGATGCATATTATCACCGTATCGCTGACATTTATAACATTTGGATAAAATATTCTCTGCATCCTCTTCCATTTTAGGCCAGTAGTATCCTACCTTGGTTAGTGTTTTAACTAAAGATCTTCCACCTGCGTGATTTTCGCAATGTCCCTCATGTACTTCTTTCATCACGTACTGTTTGATTGGGTCCAAAGAACCTTGCTAAAGGACCACCGAATATCTTTATATATAAATTCCCTTGAATTAAACAATAACAAGCATCTTTTCGTCGAAGAAATTGAGATTCTTTCTTGACTTCAAGTACGATCCCGTATTGCAAAAAATTAACAATCTCGTTTCTCCAATGCCGGGTTAAATTGTTAAAGCTTACCTCATGTTTATCCTGGTCAAATGTTGAATGAAATAAATGTATTACAATAGCATTTTCTGCAATTCTGCAACTGAAGCAAGGTTAGCTAACACATCTGCTTCTGTGTTTTCTTCCTTGGGAATTTGCACGATCTTCCATGATTGGAATTGCCTGATCACTTCTCGTGCATTTTCTAAGTATTGCTACATCCGTGCCTCTCTAGCAATGTAAGTCCCCTGCATCTGATTGACTACTAGCTGAGAATCACTTTTAATCACGATTTTCTCTATGGAGAGTTCTCGTGCCAGTTCCAATTCTGCAATTACAGCTTCATACTCTGCTTCGTTGTTAGTAATAGGGTAACACTTAATTACTTGTCTTATACTTTCCCCTGAGGATGGAATTAGGACAATACCCAAACTAGCCCCTTTAACATTTGAAGAGCCGTCAGTAAATAAAGTCCACGTACCTGGATTAGCTCCAGTGAATATTTGTAATTCATTTTCTACTTTAGGAACTATTTTATGCTAAAATCCGCTACAAAATCTGCTAATACTTGAGATTTTATTATCGTTCTAGGTTGATATATAATGTCGTATTCACTGAGTTCTGTTGCCCACTTGGCTAATCTTCCTGACAATTCTTGTTTATGCAAAATATTCCTTAAAGAATATGCAGTTATTATAGAAATAAGATGACATTGATAGTATGGTCTCAATTTCCTTGATGCCATAACTAATGCTAGAGCAAGTTTTTCTAGATGAGGATATCTAGTTTCAAAATCTAATAAAGATTTACTAACATAGTAAATTAGAGATTGCTTACTTGTGTCTTCTCGTACTAAAACTGTACTTACAACTACTTTCGAAACTACAAGATATACAAACAGTCTTTCTCCATATTTTGGTTTAGCCAACGAAGGAGGATTTGATAAGTATATATTCAAATCTTTGAGGGCTTGTTGGCATTCCTTAGTCCATTCGAACTGATTTTTCTTTTTCAACACTGAAAATAATTTAAAGCTTTTTTCTGAAGACTTTGAAATGAATCTTCCCAGAGCTGCAATCCTACCTATCCATCTTTGTACCTCTTTTTTGCTCGTGAGTATATCATGTATTTCCTCAATAGTTTTAATATGTGCAGGATTTACTTCAATACCTCTATTAGATACGAGAAAGCCTAAAAACTTACCTGAAGCTACGCCAAAAGAGCACTTTTTTGGGTTTAGTTTCATATTATAGCTGTGGAGGATCTCGAAGGTATTTGAAATATGTTGAAAATGATCTTCCGCTTGTGTAGATTTGACCAACATATAATCAATATATACTTCCATTCTCTTCCCTAGGTGTTCTTGGAACATCTTGGTCACCAACCTCTGATATGTGGCTTCATCATTTTTCAAGCCAAAAGACATGACTTTGTAATAATAAGTCCCCTTGTCCGTAATAAATGAAGTTTTTTCTTCGTCCAAGGGATCCATTTTTATTTGATTATAACCAGAATATGTATCTAAAAAGCTTAACAGCTCATGACCTACGGTAGAATCAATCAATTGATCTATATGCAGTAAAGGGAATGAATCCTTCGGACATCCTTTATTTAAGTTAGTGTAATCTATAAAAACTCTTCATTTACCATTATTTTTCGGAACCACCACGGTATTAGCTAACCAATTAGGATATTTTTCCTCGCCTATTGAACCGATCTTTAAGAGTTTTTGTACCTCATCATCGATCACTTGATTTTTGAATGATCTTTGCTT
Source organism: Nicotiana knightiana (assembly GCA_005239525.1). NCBI lineage: Eukaryota > Viridiplantae > Streptophyta > Magnoliopsida > Solanales > Solanaceae > Nicotiana > Nicotiana knightiana. The sequence continues at coordinate 197,910 of ML423609.1, forward strand.
TCTCTTCTTTTTCTTGAGAGGTACATATGATGGATATTCATATAATTTATGAGTCATCACCTCCAGAGGTATACCTGTCATATCTGAATGCGACCATGCAAAACAATCTGCGTTAGTTTTTAAGAATTCAATTGACTTACCTCTCATTTATCGGCTTAGCCTTGCTCCAATATGAACTTTCTGATCTGGCTATTGCTCAAATAGTTCAACATCTTCGAGCTGCTCGCTCGTTGTTTTGATGTTTTCATTCTCTTCTGGTTATTGAATTACATATGTTCTAGAATTCATATAGGTCTAATTTGACATGATTTTTGTTGAAATTTGATTTATCGCATGTTCCTCGTTTGCACCCGTATCTTTCTGACTTGGGGGCATCACTGAGTTGATATTCCTTGAAGTTTGTTGATCTTTTTGAATCTGCTGAATTTTCCATTTCGAAGGGAATTTGATAAACTTATGTAACGTAGATGGCACAACATCCATATCATGAATCCATGGCCTCCCAAGAATCACATTATAGGCCATGTCCGTGTCTATCACTTGAAATTTCATTTCTTTGATGACCCCTTCCGCGAATGTACTTAGCTCAATCTCACCCTTTGTAATAACGGTTGAGCTATCAATCCAGATAAGGAATGTGCTTTTGGAACTACATGGTCGCCCATCAACATTTCGTTTACCACTCGCAATAGAATGATAGTGACAGAGCTACCTGGATCAATTAAAACTCGTTTTACATTAGTATCATATAAAAGTAAAGATATTACCAGTGCATCATTGTGGGAAGTAATCAATCCATCTGCATCTGCATCATCAAACGTTATGTTTTCGTCTTCCAAAGTTTGGCGAACTCGCTTTCCGTGAGTTATCGTGAACTTTGATGTTTTTCTTGCAGTTGTATAAGTTACACCGTTGACTTCTTCTCCTCCGCTTATCACATTTATTGTTCTCTTTGGAGATGGAGGTTTTGAGGGCTCTTGTCTATTTTTCATATAAGCTTGTTTGCCTTTCTCGCTGAACAATTCTATCAAATAACCTTGTTTCAACAAATGCTCCACCTCACCTTGTAATAGTCTGCAGTCTGATGTTTTATGGCCGTGGTCGTTATGAAACTCACACCAAAAATCTGGGTTTCTTCTATTTGGATTTGATCTCATTTCTTTAGGCTATCGTACCTTATCCCCCATGCTCGTTAAAACCGCAACCAACTCGGAAGTACTGACGTTAAAACTGTAATCACAAATCCTTGCATTTGCGTTGGTATCCCCTATTACATTTTTTGATCTTTTCTGAATCTCGATTACGAAGAACCTGAATCTTTGTGTGTGAATCTATGATCAGCCCGCATGTTTTCGGGTTTAGAACGTGATTCTCGCCCTAAAGGTCCCATGTAAGGCTCGTATCTATTTTTACCAGACTTTTTCTCAGATTCTGACCGTCTCGAACCTGTTTTCTCATCAACCCCTGATTGAGCAACGATGTCTTCTTCGATCCTCAACTTGGTACTATATCTATTATAAACATCATTCCATGTTGTGGCAGGGAACTCTCGCAAGCTTTCTTTAAGCCTTCTCGTAGCTTCTGAACGTTTTTCGTTTAAATTACTTGCAAATGCCATGGCCGCCAAATTGTCAGGTACTCTTGGTAGCAACATTCTTTCATGCTGGAATTTGTCTACAAATTTTTGAAGAAATTCTGTATCTCCTTGCTTTACTTTAAAAATCTATCCTCCATTCTCTTTTCAACTTTTTAAGCTCCCGAGTGTGCTTTATAAATATATTTGCAAGCTCAGCGAAAGAGTCAATAGAATTTTCAGGTAAAAGAGAGTACCATGTTAACGCTCCCTTCGTGAGTGTTTCTCCAAACTTTTTGACCAACACAGATTCAATCTCTTACTTGGTTAAATCACTGCCTTTTACTCCTGTGGTGAACGGAGTGACATGGTCACGTGGATCAGTTGTTCCATCAAATTTTGGGATGTCGAACATTTTGAACTTCTTGGGAATGGGCAATGGAGCTGCGCTTGGTTTCCATGTTTGTTGCGAATATTTGTCGATATCAACTCCTTTGATCACAGGTGGTACGCCAGGTATTTTCTAAATACGGTCGTTTTGTTCTTTCACATATTTCTGTAATGTTAGTAACAAAGTTTGTAAATCAGAATTATTAGGCGTACCCGGTCTCCCATCACATGACTCATTGGGAGATCCCCTGCTTCCAGAATTAGCTAACCCTGAATGTGGGATTTCCACAGTTGAAGTATTGTTTGGCGGAGGAGTGGGTGGCGCAGCTGATAGTCCTCTCACGAAAGCATGGAGAGCATCATTCATGTATTCAGCAATTAATTTATTCACAGCATTCTGCTCAACAGTTTGTTCATTTCCATGTTGTTCATTATTATGAGTAGTAAATCTTTTAGGTGACCCTTCTCGTGAAGTGCATGGTGTTCCTTGAGGTGATGGAACTGGAGTTCCTTCCACCCGTTGGTTGTTGTCATTGACATTCGACATGACTTAGTTGTGAGAGAGAAATATTTGGAAAGTAAGAGAAGATTATCAGATTCCCGGTAACGGAACCAATTTGTTTAACCAAAGAATTAGATTCTCAATCAAAACTTATTTTTAGAAGTACTCGGGCTACTGATAACCAAGAAATTCCGTATTCTCTAAATTATAAGAAAGGAAATTAGAATAAGAAATAACAAAGTAGATGATAGAAAGCAAAAAAAAGTAATTGTATTCCAATAATAATCAGAACGTGTCCTTACAAGTAAAATTTCCTTCCTTCATATAGGAATCTATAAGTACAACGTCTTTTCCCTTTTATGACCGAATCATTATCAGCATTAATGACATTAATGAGACATTATAATTGGTAATCATAATTGTTCATGAAGATTCTATAACGTTTGTGATCATTCACGCTCATTAATTGACGATTCATGAATCTTCCCTTTTTACTGTCTTGATTCATTCCGTTGGCGTCTCTTCATTTAACTATTTAGACTCGAGCAATCATATCCTTTCATCTCGTGGGTGATTTACTCGTATCTTCTATGACTCGTGTCCCTTTTAATGCATCTCTCCAGCTGTCGCTTTCTCGATGATCCACGTGTCTTGCCACATTAGCCAAATATTTAATTCTACGTGTAATATTATTTTTACCAATAAAAAAGTGCCTTGGCCTAAAACCAGACTCGACACGTCCTTGAGAAGATCCACGAAGGCCATTGCGAGGCTCATTCCGACAATCAAGCGCTAGTCAAGTGCCTCATACGGAAAGTATATCATTGGCCCACCATGAAAAAGGAGGCCGAAAGTTTCGTGAAAAGATGCGAGCAATGAAATAAGTATGCCCCAATGATTTACCAAGCGGGCAAACACCTCCACTAGGTCACCTCACCTTGGTCGTTCATCAAATGAGGAATGGACATCGTAGGCCCCCTCCCGGCAAGGCGAGATAACGTACAATTTCTTTTGGTTTTAACTGACTATTTCTCTAAATGGGTGGAAGCAGGAGCCATCACCATGTGTGGAAGAAAGAAGTAATCACCATTATATGCAGAAATATCATATGTTGGTTCGGCCTTCCTAAAGAAATCAGCTACGACAAGCAGACCCCAAATTATGGGAAAAAAATGCCGAATTTTTCGAGAAATGGCATATCAAAAGAATACTCTCAACCACGTACCACCCCTGGGCAACGGGCAAGCAGAGTCCTCCAACAAATCAATACTAAACATCATGAAAAAGAAGCTCGAGGACGCCAAGGGACTGTGGCCAGAAGTCCTACTAGAAGTATTGTGGGCATAACGAACAACTCCAAAAATGAGCACAGGTGAGGCGCCCTACTCTTTGGTCTATAGGAACAAGGTGGTAATACCAGTTGAGGTTGGAGACCCCAGTCAAAAGTACTCCCACTGTCGCGCCCCCTTTTTCCTCGCGGAGTCCGGGTTTCGACATTTTAGGACAACTCATTTCCCTTTTGGACGGGGTATGGAGTTTGAAGAGTCGCCATCTAACGGATTAAGGTGCATTAGGGAACCTAAAGTAAATAACTCATAAACTGGTTTACTTTACCAGAGATTGGGTAAGGGCTCGAAATTACCTCGAGGGGAAGGTGTTAGGCACCCTTTGAGGTCCACAATGGTGGGTCCCGACCAAACTCAATTTAAGCGAATTAGTCATAAAGCAATTTAAACAAATAGAGATAATTTTAAAACGATAATAAAGGGGGTCCTAGGTTTATTAGCCTATAGGATCACTTCTATGCAATACTCAGTAACCTTCTTCAAATAGAGGTGTCACGCGTAGCATTAGCGCACAGGTCATCATCTCCGTTACTACCCAATTACCCTTCCCCTTTCTATTTATCATCTAAACGTTCTAATAGTATCCGATACGTATTCTATGTGTGCGCTACCCGTCCCTTACCTATGACCCTGGAGGTGTTTAGGACCTCTATTTTAAGGTGGTTCTAGACTCACCTATGTTGCTTAAAAGGAGAAAACTAAGCGACAAACAAAAATCATATGGGACTGTCACATAAGGAGAAATTAAATTGGCTCATATTTACCTCCACAAATAGACAAATAGTTGCACGCTTATTCAAACAAACAATTTTAAATGATTTAGGTGTCCTATAGGCAAGATATCTAAATGAGCATAAACAAAATATATAGCAGTTTTACTAAGCGAGGCAGCGAATACCTATAAATTTGCATACTGATTTTTGTTAATACAGAATCTGAGCACGTTTCAAGCAGGAAGAAAAATCACAATTTTAGCACAGTATTTTAATTATACCACAGGCTTGCAAAAGTGATAACCAGGTAGAATCTTATAGACATGATATCTAAACGTTAATCAGACCATGATTATAAACTAGTGATTGATTTTAATAGGAAGATTTCATATTTTAGATCCTATAGGCATACTTTCTATGTGCTGAAATTGATTACAAGCATTATGACATCTAAACATAGAAACTGATTTCATACATTTTCTCTATAGGCATGATATCTAAGTGTTGAAGCTGTTTCTACACTTATCTGCTAATGCATGATGTCTAAGTGTCAAGACTGATTTTTTATGTGTTTCTTATAGGCAAGATATGAAGGTGTTAACTAATTTCCAAGCGAGTTCAACAAAAGAACCTAGAAACATGATTTCTAATGCACATATAGAGGTTTTGAAAATATGGTATTTGAGGCAGAATTGATAACGGCCTAGAAGCAGGATTTCTAAGATGCAAATGTGGAAATTCAGGATTTCAAAGAATGAGATAAGTCCTATGGGCATGATTTCTAATACATATAAATCATCACCAAAATAATCTATTGGCATGATTTCTACCCGAACCCAACAAAAATATATACATATAAAGTCCATCCCCAGCTTTTACTGATAACCCCAAATCTGTTTTACAAATATTGTTATTACATGCCGATACGAATGAATTACATGATGAAAATCACTATAGTATAGGGAGCGTTGGCAGGCCCAATATCAATCCTAGAAGCCAGGCCTTCAAGAAAGTCTGAGGTACACCAACAAACCATAATACACCAAATGGCTTCTGGTGTGTCAAAGTTCCCAAGGGCTTCAGGGACCCCGGGCAATGCTCACACCAGAACCTTTTCAAAGAAATAGCTTTGAAAACAAGTTTGGGAAAGGCCAGCCCTAGCGTGTCAGAGTTCGGAGGAGTCTCATGGACTCCTAGGCAGTGCTCACATTGGAAGGGCAGGCCTTAGATATCTAAGAGTAGGAGTTGAAAAATAGTATATAAAGGTAGGAGATAGGTTTAGAAAAAATAGCTTGGATTTTATAAGTGGACAGAAACAGATTACAAGATCACAAAAAGAACAGAACCATATCTTAGCAGATTGGTTCAGACATGGGTACCAATAGTCACAACAAGAGCAGGAACACTTGAATTATAGGCAGAACATGGTCACAATTGAGTCAAACAAGGTTTCATATTGCTGAAGTTGACTTAGTTTATTAACTACTACTAGGTGGAATCATATAGACATGTATTTAGCAGAGAGAAACATAGTGAAGTTAAAATGACTAATCAAACAGCCATACAGAAAAGGTAGCAGGAATTTAAAGCACATTAGTCTGGAAAGAAGTACACAGAAATCATGAATTGATCAGGAACATGCTAAGGTAAATTATTAGCACATAGGACAGGACAGGAATGGAGGCATGCTACGTAGAAAACAGGAGCATCGAAGTCTGAAATAAACTATTACTATAAAACACATGGCACAACATAAAATAGTAAGAACTAAGGCATCGTGGTTAATGAAAAAGATGGTTAGGAATCAGATTTCAAAGACAGAAGCATATTGAAATTCATAATAAAACTGACTACATAGCATATAGAAGAGAACATGATAGCAGAAATAGGGGCATAAAAGTTTAAAAGATAGAAATCAAGAAGGTGAAGGAAAGTTGAATCCAATAGTCTAGACTTGGCTTTCAGCCGGCTAGACAGTGCAACAAACACAAGTAACATAAAGGATTACAATGGAGAGTGTGTTTGAATAAGAGTTTTTGTGTGTGTACTTTTGTATATTTCTGTGTGTGTTCATGTGTTTGAAATAAATCAGAATGGGGTTTATATAGCATATAGTAGAGTAAACCAAATAAGGCAAGGAAAATCAATTGCACACAAATAAGGCATGCAACATCAATTAATCAGTCAATTAGGGCTTAACAGGAATAAATTAACAGCAAGTAAAACTTAAATTAAGGAGAGTCTTTCACGGGGTAAATCCGTATACAAGATTGAGGCTAAATAAGGTAAGTAGTAAATCAATTAGAGGTCAGTCAAAAAAATCAAAACCTAGAAATCAAGCCAGCAATATAATTAAGGAAGGTAGTACTAATTAAGAATCACATATAAGGAAAGGATAGGTAAAAATCTTTCAGAGTGATATCAATTTGAAAAGAAGCACAATTTCAAACCCTAATTAAGCATGTAAAACAGTTAATTAGTTTACTTAACAGAGCCAAAGTGAACGGGTAAGAACAGTTAGATAAATAATCGAATAATGGAAAACCTTAAGCATATCGAAACACAGAGATAAAACTCAAGAAAAGCAATTAGTCGAACAGTAAAAGAGAGAGGCCGGAGTTGAGCATTTAAACATTTTTTAAATCATTTGCAGAAACCCTATTGAGAATCAAAACCCTAGCTTTAGGGAAAAAATAAAACCGATTGATGATAGTGGTAAAAACGAAAGAATCTTAAAGAAAAAATATTAAGCAAACTCCCAACACTTCAGATCTCATGAGATCTGAACCTTTTTGGCCAGAAATAGTTAGGTTTTTACACAAACAAACAGAGGTAGAAAAATCGAGTTTAGACCGGAGATTTGAAGCCATTAAAACACGAAAAAAAGTTATAATACTCACAAACAATGGATGAATACAAACGGATTCACCAAAAGACAGAGGGACTCGAATCAGGTCTGTGCGAATCTCTTCGAGATTCTGTCAAATAACATGGAAGTCGAACACCCAGTAAAGATATGAGACCAGATAAGGCCTAGAATCGAAGGAATAAACCATGAATCGAAGGGGTTCAGGTGACGGAGAGTTAGGGTTAGGGGAGGTTGAGAGAGAAGAGAGGAGGAATGGATTTAAGGGGTGATGGATTTTTTGGAATGAGTAGTGTTTGGGGGGTTATGGGTTAATTAAAATGGTAAGAAATATCCTGAACCGTTGATCTCTGAGATCAACGGCCAGGATTCAATATGGGGGTTGGGCGGGTTTAAAGAATTGGGTTATGGGTATTGGTTTAATTGGGCTGGGGTAATATTTCTACTAAGGTCCGAAATTAAACAAATTAAAAGAGGCTATTTGTTAAATACCCAATTGATTTGATAAATAATTTATAAAAAAATAGTTAATAAATTATAAAAAATGATTTTTATGCATAAAAATGATTTAAAATAATTACTTAATATTATAAAAATACACAAGGTTATTTTCTAGTGAAATAAGGTAATTATGCACACATGGGTTATTATTGCAAAGTTATTGCAATTATAAGCCTAAAAATGTAGATATGGCTATTCTTAAAATAATTAAAACTTAGTATAAATATAAAATGATAAAATTAAGCAAATAAAATTATCATAAAGCCATTTGTGATGCAATTAATAATTATTATATAATAGAATACTAGGATTAAGAATCCTTTAAAAATACAGAAATTATGGAAAAATATTAATTGATGCTTATGCATTGTTTTCAAGATATATATGCATTTTGAAAAATATATAGAAAAAATTGGGTATCAACAACAACCCCTCTTTATCCGGAAAGGATGAAAGAGTTATCGGGTAAAGATATGATGTCCAATTTTGACTGAATAGGGTGATTTGAGAGACATAGGCCACACTCTGGTTTTTGAGCTGCTACATATCCCTAGTTTTACAGGAATCAAGTCGTGTGTAGCTTTGGATTCATCGGCGAAATATAGCGATGAAGTTATAACAAGAGCGGACACAAGGTTTTGAATAGGTGAAATGGTTACGGTGAACGGTCAAGTTAGAAATAGTGTGAAGGAAATGGAGCGGGATTGCTCCCGTTGGAGTAATGTTTGCTCATCGAGTTACCTGCAAATAAAAGACGCACTACAAGCATATATCTTTGCATAAATTTAAACATGATGCAAATTCCCTTTAGACCATGAGGATTGTCTTTGGACGGTTGAGGATGATGTCTTTAGACCATGATGTCCCGGGCCATGAGTTGAGCGGTAAGGGATTCACATGCCATGAAATGGTTTTCTCGGGCCATGAAAATGGTGCCTCTGAACCATGATGCATTTGAATAATGATATGAAAGTTTGAGAGATCCTCAGACCATGCATGGTGTATTCCGGCTATGAGGATGGTGCCTTCAGACTATGACGCCTTCGTACAAGCTGGCGATATTTTAGCCCATGAGGTGAAAATACATGATGCTAGAAACGACAAGACAAGGCTTAGTCTTGTATGGAGTTGAGGCAGAGCTTAGCCCGAGAGAATAGAATAAATAATGCAAGAGAGACAATGCTTTGTATCATGCAAAGTTCGGGTCAGGGCTTAGTCCCATGCAAAGAGAATGCAGGGTTTAGCCTTATGCAAGCCGGAGGCAATGCTTAGCCTCATGCAGGATTTGAGACAATGCTTAGTCTAATGCAAATTTCGGGACGGGGTTTAGTCCCATGCAAAGAGAAAGCAGGGCTTAGCCTTATGCAAGGCGGAGGCAATGCTTAGCCTCATGCAGGATTTGAGACAATTCTTAGTCTCATGCAAGTTTCAGGACAGGGCTTAGTCCCATGAAAAAAGAAGGGAGTGCGTAGCCTTACGCAGGATTCGGGACAGGGCTTAGTGCCATGCAAAGAGAAGGCAGTACTTAGCCTTATGCAAGTGGAAGGCAATGCTTAGCCTTATGCAAGGCGGAGGCAATGCTTAGCCTCATGCAGGATTTGAGACAATGCTTAGTCTCATGCAAGGTTCGGGACAGGGTTTAACCCCATGCAAAGAGAAGGCAGTAGTTAGCCTTATGCAAGTGGAGGACAATGCTTAGCCTCATGCAAGGTCCGGGACAAGGCTTAGTCCCATGCAAAGAGAAGACAATGCTTAGCCTTATGCAGGATTCGGGACAGGGCTTAGTACCATGCAAAGAGAAGGCAGTACTTAGCCTTATGCAAGTGGAAGGCAATGCTTAGCCTTATGCAAGTGGAAGGAAATGCTTAGCCTTATTCAAGGTTGAGACATATTTTAGTCTCATGCATATAGAAGGCAGATCTTAGCCTTATGCAAATATGGAGGCAAGGCTTAGCCTCATTCAAGATTGAAGTAATAGGTGATAGAAGAGTATTTCTTAGCTGGAAATAAGTTTGGTATCCTTATTGCTACGAAGACTGTGATTCCAAGGTGTGCATATTCCTTATTCCTGCGTTCAAAGAAAAGTCGTGAGTTTTGTAGGGGAAGGTTGGTTCGTGCTTTCGTCTGCTTGCTTGATTTTCTCTATTCCGTCTGAAGACCCTGTTCAAATTACCAGGATCGCATTCGCTAAACCAGAGTTTATGTTCAAAATCATGCATGTATAATTTTCGAAGACATAGTAAAATATAGTTAGAAATTGGTTAGATGAACCAGTGACTGTGACACGATCAAAGACATTGCGATTGCTTCTGCCGTAGAATTTTGAGGTTCCTTCTCAAAATTCTGCCCCAATTAACTAAATAATGCTTCTGACTGCTCTATATGTTACGATTGGCTGAACTTGCTTCGGAGGGCCCTCCTCAAAATTCTGCCCCAGTTTCCGATTATGGGGGGAAATAGAAATTCTATTGAATTGTGACCGAACCCACAGAGATGCCTACGTATCCCCTCTTTTACGGGAATCAGGTCTAGCGTATTTCAATTTACATCACGTAGAAAAGCATAAGATGATTTACACATAATATCTTTTGACTGCATCTGAGTTGATTGGTTTTTTCCAAATTTCTCCATCCATTTCTGCGAGTATGAGTGTTCCTCCTGTCAATAATCTGTGAACCATGTAAGGACCTTTCCAGTTGGGAGAGAATTTCCCTTTGGCTTCATCTTGACGCGGGAAGATCTTTTTCAACACTAGCTGCCCTGGTGTGAACTGTCTCGGCTTGACTTATTTGTTGAAGGATCTGGACATTTTGTTCTGATAAAGTTGTCCGTGACATGCCGCATTCATCCTCTTTCCGTCTATGAGGGCTAGCTGCTCATAACGACTCCTTATCTATTCTGCGTCGTTGAGCTCAGCTTCTTGTATGATTCTCAGGGAAGGAATTTCTACTTCGGCAGGAATGACAGCTTCAGTACCATAAACCAGCAAATAGGGAGTTGCACCGGTTGAGGTGCGGACTGTGGTACGGTATCACAGTAAGCCGAATGGTAGCTTCTCGTGCCATTGTTTGTGATTTTCTACCATTTTCCTCAGTATCTTCTTGATGTTTTTGTTGGCAGTTTCCACGGCTCCGTTCATTTGGGGCCTATATGCCGTGGAGTTCTTGTGCTTGATTTTGAAAGTCTCACACATGGCTTTCATCAGATCACTGTTGATATTAGTGGCGTTGTCAGTGATGATGGACTCTGGAACCCTGAACTGACAGACAATTCGGTCGCGAACAAAATCCGTAACGACCTTCTTAGTCATAACTTTGTAAGAGGCGACTTCAACAAATTTAGTGAAGTAGTCGATAGCCACTAAAATAAACCGATGCCTATTTGAGGCCGTAGGCTCGATCGGACCAATGGCATCCATTACCCAAGCGGCAAAAGTTAAAGGTGAGCTTGTTGCATTAAGCTTGTTTAGTGGTGCTTTTCTCATGTCTACATGCACTTAACATTGGTAACACTTATGAACATACCGGATGCAATCCGTTTCCATGGTCATCCAAAAGTAACCTGCCCTGAGTATCTTCTTGGCCAAGAAAAATCCATTCATATGCGGGCCGCAGGTCCCGGCATGTATCTCCTCGAGCAACTTAGAAGCTTCCCTTGGATCGACACACCTTAATAGTCCCATATCAGGAGTTTTTCTATATAGGGTTCCTCCACTCTGGAAGAAATGGTTGGACAACCTCCAGAGCGTGCGTTTCTGAATATGATTTGCATGCTCAGGGTATTCTCCCTTTTCCAAATACTCCTTGATGTCGTGGAACCAAGGCTTACCATCTGTCTCCTCTTCGATGTGAGTACAATATGCCGACTGATTATGGATCCTTACTAGGATAGGATCGATAAAGTTCTTGTATGGATGTTGTATCATTGATGAAAAAGTAGCCAATGCGTCGGAAAACTCATTCTGAATTTTGGGGACATGCCGAAACTCTAAGTTTTTGAACCTCTTCTTTATTTCTTGCACGTGATGCAGATATGGAAATATCTTAGAATTCTTGGTAGCCCACTCCCCTTTTACCTGGTGCACAAACAAATTCGAATCGCAGATTTCTAGCAGTTCCTGAATGTTCATGTCAACAACCATGTTGATCCCTAATATGCATGCTTCGTATTCCGCCATGTTGTTGGTGCAGGGGAATCTAAGTTTCGCAGATACTAAATAATGTTGACCAGTTTCTGATACCAAGACGGCTCCAATGCCGACTCCTTTGAAGTTCGCCGCTCTGTCAAAGAACATTCTTCAACCGTCGTAGGCTTCAGCAATGTCTTCCCCTACAAATGATATCTCATCATTAGGAAAATACGTTTTTAAGGGTTCGTATTCTCCTCCCACAGGGTTTTCAGCAAGGTGGTCTGCCAGTGCCTATCCCTTGACTGCTTTCTGAGTTACATAGACAATGTCGAATTCACTCAACAAGATTTGCCACTTAGCCAGCTTGCCAGTGGGCATGGGCTTCTGAAAGATATACTTCAAGGGATCCATTCTTGATATGAGATATGTTGTATAGACATAGAAGTAATGGATCAGCTTCTGAGCTATCCAGGTCAAGGAACAGCAGGTTCGTTCCAGCAGAGAATACCGTGCTTCATAAGGTGTAAACTTCTTACTCAGAGTAGTAGATGACTTGTTCTTTTATCCATGTCTTGTCGTGCTGCCCCTGAATGCAGCCGAAAGCTCCATCTAACACTGCAAGGTAGAGTAGTTGTGGTTTACCAGGCTCTGGCGGGACTAAGACTGGTGGGGCAGACAAGTACTCCTTGATTTTGTCAAAAGCCTTTTGACAACCCTTGGTCCAACTGGTTGCAGCATCCTTCTTCAGGATTTTGAAAATCAGCTCACATATTACTGTGGACTGTGTTGTGAAACGGCTGATGTAGTTGAGAGGTCCCAAGAATCTTATCACATCATTCTTTCTTTTTTGTGGTGGTAACTCCTGGATGGCTTTAACCTTTTACTGATCCAATTTTATTCCTCGACTACTGATGATGAATCCTAGCAATTTTCTGGCAGGAACCCTGAATGCACACTTTGGGGGGTTTAACTTTAGGTTGTACTTCTGTAGTCAGTCGAAGAATTTCCTCAAGTCTGTTATATAATTTGTGGCCTTCTTGGATTTAATGATGACATCAGCTACATACACCTCTATCTCCTTATGTATCATGTCATGAAAAATAGTAGTCATGGCCCTCATGTAGGTGGCCCCAGCATTCTTTAGGCTTAACAACATCATCTTGTAATAGTATACCCCCACGGTGTAATGAAGGCTGTTTTCTCAGTGTCCTCCTTGTCCATCCAGATCTGATGGTAACCGGCGAAGCAATCCACAAAAAACCGGAGCTCATGCTTGGCGCAATTGTCGATCAGAAAGTGTATGTTTGGTAGCGGGAAATCATCCTTGGGACTTGCTCTGTTTAGATCCCGATAATCAACACAGACTCTGACTTTCCCATCTTTCTTTGGAACTGTTACAATGTTGGCTAACCAGGTTGGATATTCAACTACCCTGAGGACCTTGGCTTTTATCTGCTTAGTAACCTCCTATTTGATTTTCAGGCTCATATCAAGCTTGAATTTCCTGAGTTTCTGCTTTACAAGCGAGCACATTGGATTTGTGGGCCACAATGGATGTGCTTAAGCCGGTCATATCGTCATATGACCATGCAAAGATGTCCTCATACTCCTTCAAGAACCGAGTATACTCCTCTTTCTCTGACGGTGACAAGTAGATGCTGATGCGGGTCTACTTGACGGTTTCACAATTTCGTAAGTTAACTATCTCAGTTTCGTCCAGGTTGGACTTGGGTTTGTTGTCAAAATTCTCTACTTCTCTGACGATCTCTTCAGGTAATATGTCTTCTTCTTCTTCTGAATCAATGTCCTTTTGTTGCATTGTCTTATTACATGTCACAGTTATCGATTCATCGAGATAGGAAATAGTAATGCTGTATGGATAAAGATACGAAAGAAAAGTGGTAATATTAAATATCAATTCATTGAAAGTGTTAAGCAAAAGTGATTTTTCAAATAATAACATTTTTGGAATATTGAAAAATACTATTTAGGACAAAAGAAAAAGTGCAAAAGTGGAAATCATTTTTTTAGAAAAGTGAACAATGCTATTCAGCCTTGCTATCCCGGAACTCGTCGGGTCTTTGACGGTCTAATAGTCCAGTTCTTTAGGAATGCTCCTCTCTCCATAGCTTGGATAGTAGGGCCTTCCTCCTCCTCCTCCTCGACAATTACACAATAGTCCATATCATCATCTTCCAAGAACAAACTCCTCAATGCCGCCAATGCTTTTTCTTCCTCTGATCCCCATATAATATCAGCCTGATGGAAGGTCTGATTCAAGTGTGGCACATGCTGCTCAAATGGATACTATGGACCACGTCACGGTGGTGACCAATCTTGGTATTCTTTCCAGGTGTATAGGTATCCCAACCCAAAAGTGGTACCATGGTGTTTTGGCAGTATTGGTTTGGAGATGCCCTGAAGATTCTTACTAAGCCCATTGCCGTATCCTCTCCATGCTACCATGATTTCTATCTTGCTACTCCACCACTTATCTTTCTCGATCGCGTTGACCCGCTCAATACGATGGTAGGTTTCACCACCTAACCTTCTTCTATTTTCAATCACCGGGATAATCTGATTAGTGTAAATGGGGTTGTTCCCATATTCATGGATAATTACTTCCTGGTGGTTCCATTCAAACTTCACGGCCTGATGTAATGTAGATGCTACAGCCCCAATGGCGTGTTTCCATAGTCGTCCCAACAACAGATTGTAAGAGGCGGATATGTCCAGTACATGAAACTCAATATCAAACCATGTAAGGCCTATCTGCAGGCATAGATTAGTTTCTCTAATAGTATCTCTCTGAGACCTGTCGAATGCTTTCACATTCATAGTTCCCTCTCGTATCTCATGTAGGCCTTTGCCCAACCTCTTCAACGTTGTCGATGGGAAAATGTTGAGGCTGGATCCTCCGTCAATTAAAACTCCGGTGATGAACTTATTTTTGTATTACACTGTGATATGCAATGCCTTGTTGTGATTCAACCCTTTAGGCGGCAGCTCATCCTCGTGGAAGGTGTTTTTATGGCTTTCTAGCACCTGCCCCACCATATTGGCCATTTCTCCACCAGTGATGTTGGTGGGTACATATGCTTCACTCAACACCTTCATTAGAGCATTCCTGTGTGCCTCAGAATTTTGCAGCAACGACAGGATAGATATCTGAGTGGGAGTCTTTTTCAGATGATCAATGACAGAGTACTCCCTTGCATGTACCTTCCTCCAGATGTCATCTGGACAAGTCTCAATGACGGGTAGTTTGTTAGAAGCTTGCTTGCTGGTTTCTCCTAAGTGTTCAGGTGTATAAACCCTTCATGTTCTAGTCATTCCTTGTGCATCGCCGGATTCTTCTGTCTTTGACTTTCCCTTTCTTCTAGCCTCGGCCACATAATCCCAAGGTACATAATTGGAACTGAAGGGTGGTGTGGACGCCACCGCTACAATGAAAGTCATGGCCACCTCCACTTCAAATGGAGTGAGTATTGCTACAGGTGGAGTTACTTCTACTTCTAAAGGAACCGATGCGGCTACCTCAACTCCAATTGGCGGATGTACCTGCACCACAATGGGATTGATTGTGACTATAGGTTTCTTAGGATCATCACCTTCCCGAATAAGCCCGACTGATCCCCCGGGATCCCACTCTTCATCAGTTTCTATCACATTGACCCCTCCACCCCTATGATCTGAGAGAGGATTGTTGCGGACATTGGGTGCAGCTTCCTGCGCCTGTATGACCTTACTATCAATTAGTGTTTGTATCTTGTCTTTCAAGGTGCGACACTCGTCAATAGTGTGTCCCTTCATGCCAGAATGATATGCACAAGTCTTATTTTGATTGACCCATTGAGATGAATTCTCCATTTCCACAACGGGAATAGAGGTGACATATCCAGCGGCCTTCAACCTTTCGTATAACTAGTCGATGGGTTCAGTGATGCGGTGTACTATCTGGGTGGTTTGCGGTCAAAATTAGGCTTGGGTTTTTGGTAGTTTGGACGAGTTGGAGGTGACTGATAATAGGGCGGTTGGGGTGTTATAGGTGTGGTAGGCGGTAGTAGGTTGGGAATATCTGGGAGGTGATGGTTAGTATGTGGGTGGAGGTGTTTGGTATGTGAGTGGAGGGGTCTGGTATACAAATGGAGATTTTGGACCCTGGGAAACCATTACTGTCCCCACTTCTTTCTTCTTTGGTATGCCACCTGATTGTAGTGATTTATTCGTGGCCTGCAGTGCCTCAAAATTTGTCACCATCCCGCTTGTAATACCCTCTTCAATCCTCTCTCCGAGTTTGATGATATCGGAGAACTTATGATTCTCAATAACCATTAGCCTTTCATAATATTTTGGATCCTATGCCTGGACAAAGAACTTTTTCATATGTTCTTCATCCAATGCAGGTCTTACCTTGGCTACTTCCTTCCTGCATCGAGTAGCATACTCGCAGAAAGTCTCAGTTAGCTTCTTCTTTAAGTTCTGGATATAGAAGACATCTGGTGCATTTTCCGTATTAATTCTGACCTTGTCCATGAAGTCGGATGTCATGCTCACCCAATTGGCCCAATTCTTAGGATTCTGGCTTATGTACCAGGATAGAGCTTCAGTCGAATCCTCTCATCTTTTCCGACCCCCACGAGCTTGTCACAATAAATCCTCAGATGAACCTTGGGATCACCCGTTTCGTCAAACATTTCAAACTTGGGAGGTTTGTAACCCTCCAGCATTTCCACATCCGGTTGTATGCATAAATCATCATAGTTCAGACCTTCTATTCCTTTACCCCCTTCAACACCCTCAACCCGACTTGTCAACTTCTTGAGCTCTTCAGCCATGTTCTTGATGAGCAGGTCCTTCTCAGCTGATTATGGTGTATAGGAGATTGGTTGAGTGAAGTGAGGTAGGATTTCTATGTATATAGGGTTGTTCTAGTGAAGGCCAGGGTTTGGGCATAATGATGATCATTGGTGGAGTTTTGGGGTTCGGGAATAATTTGTAGGGTATTTTGGGGAGTATGGTAGGTGTTTTGTGGGTATTGAGTAGGGAGATGCTGATTTTGAGGAGGGTTTGTATACCGGTGAGGTGCGGGAAGAATTCTGTGGGTGTTTGTTGGGTGTGTTCTGAGGTGGTGCAGGGTTCTGGGTGTCGGGGACATTCAATGTGAGGGAGAGATTTGCCAATTTATGAACCTGCTCATGCTCGCCATATAGTGCAAGTATTTTCTGCTCAAGCCATAAAACCAAATCATTTGGAACCTGAGTGCCCCGGCCATCAGAAGTTTCCCCGCTCTCAACATGTGCAGTGTTGTCTGTTTTGATGCCATTCTTATCATCCATTTTAGCTTTCCCTTTGCCTTTCGGTACACTTGGAGGAGGAGAAGGTGGAGGGCCCCTGGATCTGGTACGATAAGCTGCTGATGCCAGTATGCGTGAACCAACCTTGGGGAATGGGAATAATCAAAAAGGAAAGAAAGAAAGGAAAACAAAAAGTAACCAAGTCAGTAAGGGTTCCCAAAAGAGTATTTGCAATATCTAAACACATAGTGCGGGAATGTAAATTCACGTCCTAATTTGGGAGCCTCTTTGTGCCTGAGGTAGGCCTAGCTACAAGTTGATTTGGAGAATTTTAGTGCCAATAATTGCCTCATTTTATTAATGTAAAAATAGATGAATCTAAAACGATACTAAATAAGATAAGTCATTAATGGCACTCGGCCTTATTATATTTGGAAAAAGCAGGTAAATCTAATCTACTTGGTCCCAGAAGGACCTTCCCCAAGCTTGGTCTTCTTGGCTTTGTCGATCAGGTTCCCCAGGTCATGCATGCCCAACAATAGGTATACTCTCGCTAGATGTCCTCTTTCGCTTCCCTCAGCATTCTGGCAGTCGGCGACTCTTATCCTCGTCTTCCCCTCAAGCTGTATCAGACCCTGCTCCAAATATTCCATCCTTTCATTAGATTTGATAGCCCTTTCCCTCCATTCATTGATCAGTTCCATATCAGTCTTGTGTTGCTCCAGATGCTCGGCCTCAGACTCATGAACCCTTTTGTGTAGTTTATTGTATTTCACTTGGGCTTCATCAGCTTCGTCTATGACCCTGTTTCCCCGATCGATTCTCGGCTCAACTATCCCTACTATGCTGTCTTCCAACCATGATAGGTAAGAACGTACATGCCCTGCATGGTACCTGTCTGGCTTGATGGTGTCCCTTTCTACAATAACCTTAAGATGTCACATATGCTAAGCTTCACATTTGTATGGGATGTCGTCATCTTGAAAATCTTCCCTGTAATGACTCATTTTAGAAACTCGCGGTATGCCTTGCTTTCTGTCTTCCTGTCTCATAACCCTGATGGGAACATAAGGGTATATACCCCTTAACACGATAAACACCAGGTGCAGAGCGTCCCTAGATCTGATGATGAACTCACTGATAGGGAACCATTCGAACATCCATTGAACCTGATCCTCAGTCAAATTGTCAAAAAACTGCGCCAATTCTGTAGCATTTTCCGGTTGAGCAAAACTATCTGGATGTAAGTCATTCTCTTAGGGTGATGGAAGGCTATATGGTCATTCCACGCCCTTCGTGGAAATTCTTGACGATATTGACCCCTTTGGAGATGCTCTAATAACCAAACATGTCGTAGAAGATTACAACCCTCAAAGTGTTTGAACCCCTTCTAGCAGCAGTCCAAGGCTCGGTAGATGTCAGATATGATCATAGGGATAATGGTATATGTTTGCCCCTCAATCCCCTCCATTAAAGTTTTGGCTACCATAGTCAGTCTAGTGTGAATCCTGTCCCCTTTGCTTGGAAATACTATCATACCCAGGAAGCAAACAACGAACACAAAAACCCTGCGGTGAATATGACCCAAGGAAGTGATAGAGAATTCATCATGGAAGATATGATAGGATTTTCTATGACCTTATCGTTCATAGAGGTAGTCAAAGGGTATGTAGGACTCCTTCAGGCACCCCAAATTATCGTTCTTTTTCAAACCCATCATTTTTAAGAACCCCCTAGCGGCACGATTTTCCGGCACCAATAAATCCGAACTATCCCAAGGTAATCCAGCGAATCCCCCTATCTCCTCCAAGAGAGGAGTCATTTCTATGTTTCCAAAATGAAACACGGACCTTTCTCCGTCCCAGAACATAGTTGCCGCGTCGATCAACATACTGTTTGGTTGGATATCCAGTAAAGAGGGTAAGTTTTCGAGGACCCTTTTCACATGGTCTTTGTCACTTGGAGAAAGGTCCTCCCACCAATGCAAAAATAATGGTGGTATTATTTGGACCATGCCAAACCTGGGGACTTCGTGCCTCATTTCTGCAAAACAAACAAGGTTAGGCCCTTTCCCGCTCCAGATTCGACTACTAATACATCAGTGGTTAGCATATTGGCACTTATTTCTCCAAATTAATGCACAAATCGTGGTTGCTTCCGTTGGGATTATGGAAACCCCAGTGGACTTTTGGACAAGGATTTTCCTAAAGGGTTATTATGTGGACAATATATTAACCCCGGCTAGGTTTTGACCATGATGCATGTACAATAAGGCACGTAAGCGTTGACTGCACCGCTGGTCGACTATTTTTACCGCAAATAATCCTTTCCAAGTTTAAAGGGTGATATATAGGAAGGGCGCAAACACTCATCAAGTGTTGCTATAAGATTGATTACGCATGAGTGGAATATGATGTTGAACATGATTTATGCAATAATAAATAGCATGTTGTCATGTATTTGCATGTAAAAAAATAATAAATGCGGTATTTAATAATTGAAAAGATGTTTAAATAAAAGAAAGAAAACAAAAAGACAGGTCAGTTTCCATAATAAAGAGTAATGAAACAAGAAAGAGAAATCTTAAATGCTTAAAATGGCAAATAGATTCACATAAAGTGGGAAGGGGAAAGGGTGTGCAAGTATTAATAGAATAAGCATGCTTAAAGACCAATTCACAAAAGCAAGTTGGTTATGGTAAGAGCCTAAGGGAATTCCCAGGTAGAGTCGCCATGCTGTCGCGCCCTCTTTTTCCTTGTGTAGTCCGGGTTTCGACATTTTGGGACAACTCATTTCCCTTTGGGACGGGGTATGGAAATTGAAGAGTCGTCACCTAACGGATTAAGGTATGTTTGGGAACCTAAATAAAAATAACTCATAAACCAGTTTACTTTACCCGAGATTGGGTAAGGGCTCGAAACTATCTTGAGGGGAAGGTTGTTTAACCAAAGAATTAGATCCTTTGACCAAAGCTATTTCTAGGATGAACAGGGGTTACTGATAACCAAGGAAATAATACTAAATAAAGAGAAACGAGTAGTAGACAATATGCAGAAATATAGAAAAGCAAAGTAGATTGTATTCGAAAATCAGATGATCTTACAAGTTATATTTCCTTTCTTTATATAGGAGGTTTCTTAATATAACGTTTGGTTCTTGAAATAATTTCTCTTTAATGACTATTTATTACATTAATGAGGCATTACCAAGGGAAACCATAACTGTTATGTGTAGGTTACATAACGTCTGGGCTTTTTATTGGGGATTCCTGAATCTATCCGTAACTCTATCTAGATTCACTCTGGCCGTGTCCCTTCCTTGTCTTGATTAGAGCGAGTTTCCCGTGGGTGATGAGCTCGAGGATTTATTGAATCGTGCCTCTTTGTTTTGTACCTCTTCAAAGAATCACATCCAGCTGTCGCGTTCTCCTATGTCCACATAACTGGCTGAGTTGTCAAGAGTTGGGTTACGTGTGAAACTCTTTTTTACCAATACAGATAGTCCCCCCACTTACCATATATTTGTCGATTAATATTTGGTAAGTGGATACTCATTTATGGTGGGAACATTTTGTCGCCTCTTTGCCTCGAAGCGTCGCATCTTTTTATGAACATAGGCGTCATTTGTTACTTCGATTAAATGTTCATAACACGTGTCCTTCTCGGATTAAATCTGCATTTACTCGGCACCTTTTAGGGCTTTTTGTGGCTGTGTTAGTCCCGAAGTGACACCTTTAATTATGACTTTTCATCATTATTTTTTACGGTCGTCTTCAAGTATAAATACCCTTCTTCCTTTCTTTACCTCCACGAAACATTTTATAACTTGTCTCCTTTATTTGTAAAGAATTTTCCATTGCCTTTGTAAACATGTCTTCATCAAATCAGCCTAAAAGAATAATAGATGTGGAGAACTTAACACCTTCTTCTGCCCCGACTAGGAGTCGGAGGGGAGGTAGATTAAGTAGTTCAGCATCCGCTCCTTCTAGAGGTTCTTCTTCCTCTCATATAATTTCTCCTCCTTCTGCTAGGTCTTTAGTTTCTCCTAGGGCTAAGTCTTCTCGTTATTCATCTAGAGGTAAAGACGATCATCTTCGTGAACCTAAAGTTGATGAAATTATTCCCGTTGAATTTATCTTTACTAAGGAAAACCCAGTTCTTGTAGACCAGGCTTCTTCTTTAGACAGTGTTGAGAGGTATTCAATCCTTATTATTGAGGGCCATATTTCCCTGGTTCGTAGGGATTGTTCTTGGAGATTTGATTTCCCTGTTTATGTTCCGAACGGTAATCAAAGAATAACGTCTTATAATACGGGTTATTCTTTTGTTTATACGTATCCTTTTACACTAGGGTTTAGAACTCCCATTGATCCAGTCATAATCGAGTTCTGTCGTTTCTTTGATATTTGTTTGGGACAAGTTGGTCCGCTTGTGTGGCGAGTGGTCGTGTGTCTTAGGAGTTTAGCTTCCTTAGCCTCAGTTCCTTTCACTTTCAACCATCTTATTCATCTTTACTCTACTGTCCTGTTTTGTCAAGGGGTTTTTACTCTGGCTTCTCGAAGTAAGAGAGTGTTGGTAACCCCTGATGATGACAAGGACAGAGGTTGGTACCTCCGGTATGTCGCTGTTCCCACTGCTAGTTTAGTGGGTGAAGAGAATCTTCCTTTCCATGGGAAGTGGAGTCATGCACGTAAGTAAATTTTTGGTTAGCATTTATTTTTCTTTGATATGTTTTATTAACACCGTATATATTTCTTCTTCTTCTTCTAGCAATCATGGGTACTATTGAGAATGTCTCCGGTATCCGTGACTGGGTAGAAAAGTTGTTGTCTGTCGCTCCATTAGAAGAAAGGTCTTGTAAGTACTTCGCCAGGAAGTACGGTTGGCATGTAAAGACCCACGGTAAGTGAAGTTTTTTTTTACTTCTTTTCTTGCTAGAGCCTTCTTTTATTCTTGCTTAATCTTCCCCTTTTTGATAGGGTTTTTTGCCCGTGGGGTGTCTGCTTCGTTTGTTCCAAAGATGTCTCTAGCCCAGGCCCAAGAGATTATTGTTAGTTCGTATTCCTCAAAGCGGAAAGTGGGTGAGTCCCGTTCTAAAGAAGAAGAAGAAAAGGAGGGTGCTTTGGTGCACAGGTCACGGAGAAGACGGGTGGTTATGGACGATGAGTCTACACCCATGACTTTGCCTTCCATGTCTGCAGTTAGACCCTTAACCTCTGAAAACGTTTCACAGTCCCCTGTTCATGATTCTGTTGAGTAATTATTCCATGAAGGTTTTGATCTTGCTCCTGATGATGTTCCTTTAGCTATTGTTTTTCCTGACTCTTTAAGAGAAGATGTTTCATAGGTTCCTCGTGTTTCCTCCGCTCCTTTAGCTATCACGGTTTTTGACATATCTTTACTTGTGGTTTCCACAATTCTTCAATCTTCCGTGCCTGCTATTTTGCTCATGACTTCTTCAGTTCCCCAACCCTTAGTGCCTTCTGTTGTCCCATCCGTGCCTTCCATTATGGAAGTAGGGTCTTTTAGCAAGGAGATGCGGAGAGTGATGATAGAGGTTCCAGTTGAGGGAAGTCTTTTCAAGAAGACGGGAGAGCCCGGGGTATGGCTCAAACCTTTGATAGGTCCCATGGAGAAAACCAAGCTAGCTAGCCATACAACCCTTACTTGGGCCAATGAAGTGGTGTATACCTCCTTAAAGGAACGGCACAATTATATTTCCACATGTGAACTTTACCATGTCTAAATAATTTATCATGTCTAATTGGTTTGCTTCTTGTAGATCAACCTTATTGGTATGGAGCTTATGAAGAGGATCTCAAATTCGGATCAGGAAACAAGAGAATTGCAGGCTGATCTTGGTAATCTAAGGGCACAATATGATAGCTTGAGAATTGATATGGACGCCTTAGAGGAGGAGAGGAATACCTTGAAAAGACAGCTGAGGATTACGGCAATGGAACTGGCGGTGGAGAAGGCTTCTTCAAACCAGGCTGATAAGGATAAGAGCATTATGGAATCCTCATTTGTAGAGCAATTGTCTCAAGCCTCGGAGGAGATCAGGAACTTGAAGGATTTTCTAGGGCAGAAGGAGGTATATTCTGGCGAGCTCGTACAATCACTCTCCCGGACCCAAGAAGAACTACGTGATGCATTAAATAGAGTCCAAATTTTGGAGGAGTCAATCGTACCTCTGAGGGCTGCCGATGAAGCTGCTGAAGCGGAGAAGTATGGGTTAAAATCCTAGCTTCAAATTTGGGCAAAAGATTATGACGATATTGAAGAAGGGCTGATGTTGATGTAAGTTGGGCGTATATGAATTCTCGTCTTGATACATTGACAGAGATGAGTCAAGAAGGTTTCGACCTCAGCGCTGAAATAGCTAAAACCAAAGAGGCTATGGAGGAGACTCAACAAGGTCTTATTCTTTCTCCATCTGATGGTGAAACTTCTGCCGCTCGAGCCTCTTCGCCTCAAGTTGCTCCTGTTCCTCCTATTAATGAAGAAGTCATTCTTCCTCCACAAGAAGATTAAAGTATTGGTTCTCCTTGTTGTTTTTTTATTGGATTGGTGGTTACCCCCAGCTCAATCGAGGGTAAATTTGGATCTTTGAAGTCCCCGATTGACAACTTAGGGGCACAAAAATGTAATTATTATATGCGGCTAAGTACTAGTTAGTAATTAGTTCTTAATTAGCCGCTCTTTTTGATATGAATGCAATTTATGAATATTTTGTTTCAAGCTTCTGTTTTGATCTTAAGTCTTTTGCATGTCTTGCTTTTTGAGTTTTTTAGTTCTACCTCTAAACTTTCGTATGAAAATGCTAAAATTACTCGAACTTTTTTTTATAGTAGGCATGGTGTTTGTACAAAATATAAGACTTTGTTTATGATAAGCTTTATTTATAAGATAGGGCCTTTTTTGATAGATTCTTAATGAAGAAGACGTCTCAACTTTATAGTAATGCAATAGAGTGATAGGAATTTTTCACATGTTTAGAAATTCTTCTAAGGGAAGTTTTTTGTTTGAACTTCCACAACATTTTACATGTGTTTACGATTATCGTCTAAGACTCATGTTGCAATTGTTTTTATTTAATAGATTTGATATACACTTGTATTTCGTAACTGTTTTTCATAGGTAACAGTTTTTTTGAGTAAATACAAGGGAGCAACTGTTTTTCATTAGTAATAGTTATTATAAGAATTGGGGTTTTTACCCGCAACTGTTTTTGTTGGAAACAGTTTTCTAATAAGTACGAGGGAAATGTTTTCTTATCCGTAACTGTTTTATTTTATAACAGTTTTCTAAACAAATACAAGGATTTTGATCTTTCAGCCATAACTTTTTTATTTGATAATAATTTTTTATATGAGTACAAAGATTTTGTAACTGTTTTTAATCATAACAGTTTTTGAATGAGTACACTGATGATGATCCTTTACCCCTAACTATTTTTATTACAACAGTTTTGAATAAGTATAAAGATGTATATTTCTTCCTCATGACTAATATTTTGCCTTTCAACCTGAACATGTTCGAAGGTTTTTTGCATTTTTGCATTAGGCTTTGTATTTGGATGAATCTTTTGATCTCTTTTGATTCTGCTCGTATCACTTGTCTTGTTGGGTAGATGGGTCTTCAGGCTCGAGCTTTTGACTTTCTGATAGTCTTCTTTACTTCGTTTTAGACTTCCATACTGTATAGTCCCCCAAGTGTTTGAGCTTTGAAGAATGAGATCTCGAGCACTTGATTATTCCTTCCTTGTGGTACTTTTCCTAAAAAGGAAAAATATTCCGGACTCGAAGCTATATAGTTTTTTAGATGATGGCTGCTTAACCCTTTAAAACGTTCATCAGAAAGTGTAACCCTAGACTGGGAATTGTGTTATTTCCTCGCGTCTTTGCAGGTCAAATATCATCATCTGGTGATGGGTTAGCTTTATGCCTATCATCAAAAAAAGTTAGTAAAATTTTTGAATGTTCAAAATAAAATCGAATGTGTGATACCTGACCGGGGGTACTTCTTTTCCTTAAAAGTAGTACTTCTTCAAATGAATGGCATTCCAACTTGTTGGTAGGATTCTGCCATCCATAGCTTCCAACTTGTAGGCGCCCTTCCCAGCTATGCCTCGGATTTTGTAGAGTCCTTCCCAGTTTGGATTTAGCTTTCCTGCGCCATCTTCTTTCGTTGATTGAAAGACTTTTTTAAGGACGAAGTCCCCAATCTTGAAGTACTGAGATGAGCTTTACGGTTGTAATAACGCTCTATTATTTGTTTTTGAGCTACCATCCGTATCATCGTTTCTTCTCTCCGTGTTCCGAGCAGGTCCATATTGCTCCTCAATTCTTCATTGTTTGCTTCCTCCATGGATGTTGTGAACCTTATGCTTGGTTCACCAATCTCCACAGGTATTAAGGATTCTGAGCCATAGACAAGTGCGAACGGAGTTTCTCCCATGGCTGTTTTTAAAGTTATTCTGTATGCCCATAGTACCGCTGGTAACTCATCAGGCCAGTTTTCTTTGGCTTTATCCAGCCGCTTCTTTATATTGCTGATGATGACCTTATTCGTTGACTTAGCTTGACCATTAGCCATGGGGTGGTATGGCGTTGAAGTGATCCGTTTGATTTTCCAGCTTTCGAAGAATTCTTTGAATTGCGAGCCTATGAATTGTGGGCCATTATCGCACACGATCTCGTTTGGTATCCCAAAGCAGCGTATTATGTTTCGCCATAAGAAGCTTTTAACTTCCTTTTCTCGCACTTGTTTGAACGTTTCTGCCTCTTCCCATTTTGTAAAATAGTTGGTTAGCATGAGCAAAAACTGTACTTTCTCTTTAGCTGTGGGAAGAGGTCCTACTATGTCCATACCCCATTTCATGAAAGGCCATAGGAATATTATTGGTGCAATAATTCCGCTGGTCGATGCATTTTATTGGCAAACCTTTGGCACCTGTCGCATTTGGATATGAAGTTCTCGGCCTCTTCTTCCATCTTAGGCCAATAGTATCCAGCTCCGATTAGGGTTTTCACTAAGCGCCCCTGAGTGATTTCCATAGTGTCCTTTGTGGACTTTTTTCATCACAAATTCCATTCGGTTAGGTCCGAGGCATTTTGCTAGGGGCCCCCCGAACATATTGCTATATAATGAGTTACAAATAAGGCAGTACCGTGCAGGTTTGCGGCGAAGTGCTTGAGCTATTTTCTTGTCTTCAAGTACGGTGCCATTCTGCAAAAAGTTAGGATTTCCTTTCTCCAATCCCAGGTTAAATTATTGAAAGTTACCTCATTTCTATCCTGGTCGATAGCTGAATAGCATAGATGAACGACGATTGCATTGTCCTTGTTTGTTACTTCCGTGACTGCTGCGAGGTTAGATAATGCATCTGCTTCAACATTTTCCTCTCTAGGTATCTGTACTACCTTCCATGTTTTGAATTGTCTCACGAACTCTCTTGCCTTTTCCAAATATTGTAGCATCCGAGTCTCTCGAGCGATGTAAGTCCCCTGCATTTGATTTACTACCAGTTGGGAATCGCTTTTGATCATGATTTGTTCGATTGAGAGCTCTCGTGCAAGTTCTAATCATGCAATAACAGCTTCGTACTCTGCCTCATTATTAGTTATAGGATAACATTTGATAGCTTGCCGTGTCTTTTCACCCGTGGGTGATATTAAGACTATGCCTAAGCCGGCATCTTTTATATTGGAAGAACCATCGGTAAATAGGGTCCATAGACCCGGATTAAGACCGTTGAAGAGTTGTAACTCTCTCTCCACATTAGGAACAATGCTATTACTAAAGTCAGCGACAAAATCAGCTAAGATCTGAGACTTGATTGCAGTCCTAGGCTGATATATTATTTCATGCTCACTTAATTCTATAGCCCACTTGGCTAATCTTCCCGTTAGTTCTTGTTTATGCAATATGTTTCTTAATGGATACGAGGTCACAACTGTGATTGGATGACATTGAAAGTATGGCCTTAATTTTCTGGATGCCATGATTAGAGCTAAGGGTAATTTTTCTATATGTGGATATCTAGTTTCAGCATCTAGCAATTTCTTGCTTACATAATAAATAGGAGATTGTTTACCTTTATTCTCCCTTACCAACACTTCACTTACAACAATTTTCGAGACGGCAAGGTAGACGTCCTCTCCCCCTTCTTTGTCTTTGACAGCAATGGAGGTTTTGATAGATAAGACTTTAGGTCTTTGAAAGCCTGGTGGCATTCTTCAGTCCATTCGAACCGATTTTGATTTTGAGAACTGCAAAGAATTTAAAACTTTTCTCGGAAGATTTGGAAATAAATCTTCCTAAGGCTGCAATTCTTCCCGTTAGTCTTTGAACTTCTTTTTTGTTTATAAGTACATCATGTATTTCTTCTATAGCCTTAATTTGATCAGGATTTACCTCTATTCCCCTGTTTGATACAAGGAAACCTAATAATTTACCTGATTCTACGCCAAAAGCGCATTTTTATGGATTCGGCTTCATATTGTACCTGCATAAAATGTCAAAGGTAATAGAGAGGTGCCGGAAATGGTCTTCCGCCCATGTTGATTTTACCAGCATGTCATCGATGTAAACTTCCATCGTTTTTCCCAGATGCTCCTGGAACATCTTGGTCACTAGCCTTTGGTAGGTGGCTACAACATTTTTCAAGCCAAAAGGCATGACTTTATAACAATAAGTCCCCTTGTTTGTAATAAAGGATGTCTTTTCCTCGTCTGATGGATCCATTTTAATCTGATTATAACTAGAATACGCGTCTAGGAAGCTTAACAATTCATGACTTGCGGTGGCATCAATCATTTGATCTATATGTGGTAATGAGAATGAATCTTTGGGGCATGCTTTATTTAAGTCAATATAATCTATGCATACTCTCCTTTTGCCATTCTTTTTAGGTACTACCACAGTGTTAGCTAGCCAGTTAGGGTACGTTACCTCTCGTATCGAACCAATCTTCAAGAGTTTATGTACCTTTTCGTTAATCACTTGGTTCTTGAATGGTTCTTGCTTTCTTTTCTTATGCTTAAAAGGTATGAAGGATGGATCTTCATTTAGTTTATGAGTCATCACTTCTAGTGGGATACCTGTCATATGTGAGTGGGACCACGTAAAGTAGTCTGCGTTAGCCTTTATATAATCAATTAACTTACCTCTTCGACCAGGGCCAAGCCTCGTACCTATATACACTTTCTGTTCAGGCTTTTGTTCAGACAATGGAATAGCTTCGAGCTCTTTCATAATTGTTTTGATGTGCTCGTCTTCCTCCGGTTCATGAATGGTGTCTGGTCTGGAATCTACATCCGTGTGGTCTAATGCACCTTCCGTGGTAACTTGATTCACCTTCTCATAAGTATTTTCTTTCATACCTGTTTCAGCAATAATACCTTCCGTACCTATTTGGGTAGTAATTTCTTCCATGCCTGTTTGGGTGGTGTTACCTGGTTGGGAGATTCCATTATCTTTTGATTCTTCCACCTCTATTTTGTCGTTGTTGTGTACCACGAAATTTATATTTCTTGCAGTTTGCTGATCGCCTCTAATTTGCTGAAGCCCCCATTCATAGGGGAATTTAATGTCATGAATAAGTAAAGATATTACTAGAGCATCATTGTGAGGAAGAATTAATCCGCCGATATCTGTATCATCGAAGGTTATATCGTCCGCTTCCAGATTTTCACGAACCCGTTTTCCATGTGTAATTATGAACTTTGTGGTCGTTTTGCAGACCACTCCATTTACTTCTTCACCTCCGTGTATCACGTTGACGGTTCATTTTGGAGATGGAGGTTTTGGGGGCTCTTGCCTGTTTACCTTTTTCACTGAACAATTCTGTCAAATAGCCATGTTTCAATAATTGTTCTACCTCACCTTGCAAAAATCTGCAATCTGCAGTTCTGTGTCCATGATCATTATGGAATTCACACCATAGATCTGGGTTACTGTTATTCGGATTCGACCTCATCTCTTTGGTCCATCGAACCTTATCACCCAAATTTCTTAACATTGAAATTAGTTCAGAGGTACTTACATTAAAGGTATGATCCCCAATTTGCGCATTACTTCTAGGTCCCTTACCTTAATCCCTTATGGATCTAGATGAAGACGAGCCCGCATCTCTGCTTGGTGGTCTATAATCTGACCTGGTGAACCTGGGACGAGTTTCACGTCCCGATGGTCCCATGTAAGGATCGTACCTGTTTTTAACTGATCTCTTGTCTGATTCTGAACGTCTGGATCTGGTATAATCTACCTCTTTCGGACGAGCAATGGTATCTTCTTCTATTCGAAGTTTAGTACTATACCTATTATAAACATCCTTCAACATTGTAGCTGGGAATTCTCTCAAGATTTCCTTGAGTCTTCTCGTGGCTTCTGAGATTTTTTCATTTAGATTACTTGCGAATGCCATGGCTTCCCAATTATCAGGCACCCTTGGTAGTTGCATTCTTTCTCGTTGAAACCTGTCTACAAATTCACGAAGTAGTTCTGTATCTCCTTGTTTTATTTTAAAGATGTCCTCCATCCTTTTCTCGACTTTTTTCGCACCAGAGTGTGCCTTTAAAAATGAATCTGCAAGCTCAGCAAAAGAATCAATAGAGTTTTCATGGAGAAGAGAATACCAGGTTAGCGCCCCTTTGGTAAGTGTTTCTTCAAATTTTTTAACCAGGACCGACTCAATTTCTTGTTTTGTTAAGTCGTTGCCCTTCACTCTGGTGGTAAAAGCAGTTACATGGTCGCGTGGGTCGGTTATCCCGTCATATTTAGGTACGTCAGGCATTTTAAACTTCTTTGGAATGGATACGAGTGTTGCGCTTGGTTTCCAAGGTTGTTGAGAATATCTATCAACATCAATGCCTTTGATAACAGGTGGTACTCCCGGAATGTGTTCGATTCGATCGTTTTGTTCCTTCACCTGTTTCTGCAAAGTTAGTAATAAATTCTGTACTTCAAAGTTATTAGATATTCCTGGTCTCACTTCGAGAGATTCATTAGGAGTATCTCCCCTTCCTGAGTTCGCCAACCCAGATTGAGGATTTTCCATGGTGATGGTATTATTGGGGGGGTGGTGATGGTGGTGCAGGTAACGCTTCCGGTAATCCCCTCGCAAATTCTTGCAAAGCTTGGCTCACATACTCTGCAATCATTTGCTTTACTCGATCTTGTTCCACCGTTTGATCATTATTATCATTGTTGTTATTGGATCTTTCTGGGGATTGTTCCCTTGAACCACGTGGGGTTCTTGAAGGTGATGGAACTGGGGTTCCATTCCTTTGTTGGTTGTTATCGTTGGAGTTTGACATAGTTCATAGGATATCGCTTGAAAAGCAAACAAAGATTATCAGATTCCCGGTAACAGAACCAATTTGTTTAACCAAAGAATTAGATTCTTTGACCAAAGCTATTTCTAGGATGAACACGTGTTACTGATAATCAAGGAAATAATACTAAATAAAGAAAAACGAGTAGTAGACAATATTTCAGAAATATAGAAAAGCAAAGTAGATTGGATTCGAAAATCACATGAACTTACAAGTTATATGTCCTTCCTTTATATAGGAGGTTTCTTAATATAACATTTGGTTCTTGAAATAATTGCTCATTAATGACTAATTATTACATTAATGAGTCGTTACCAAGGGCAACCATAACTGTTATGCGTAGGTTACATAACGTATGGGCTTTTTTATTGGGGATTCCTGAATCTATCCGTAACTCTATCTAGATTCACTCTGACCGTGTCCCTTCCTTGTCTTGATAAGAGCGAGTTTCCCGTGGCTGATGAGCTCGAGGATTTATGGAACCATGCCTCTTTGTTCCGTACCTCTTCAAAGAATTACATCCAGCTGTTGCGTTCTCCTGTGTCCACATAACTAGCTGAGTTGTCAAGAGTTGGCTTACGTGTGAAACTCTTTTTTACCAATACAAAGGTGTTAGGCACCCCTTGAGGTCCACAATGGTGGGTCCCCGCCAAACTCAATTTAAGCAACAACCAATGTTGCTTAACAGGAGAAAACTAAGCGACAAACAAAAAACATATGGGGCTGTCACATAAGGAGCAATTAAAGGGGCTCATATTTACCTCCACAAATAGACAAATAGTTGCGCGCTTATTCAAACAAACAGTTTTAAATGATTTAGGAGTCCTATAGGCAAGATATCTAAATGATTATAAACAAAATATATAGCAGTTTTACTAAGCGAGGCAGCGAATACCTATAAATTTGCCTACTGATTCTTGTTAATACAAAATCTGAGCACGTTTCAAGCAGAAAGAAAAATCACAATTTTAACACAAGATTTTAATTATCTCATAGGCTTGCATAAGTGATAATTAGGCAGAATCCTATAGACATGATATCTAAACGTTAACCAGACCATGATTATAAACCAGTGATTGATTTTAATAGGCAGATTTCATCTTTTAGATCCTATAGGCGTTCTTTCTATGTGCTGAAATTGATTACAAGCATTATGACATCTAAACATAGAAATTGATTTCATTCATTTTCTCTATAGGCATGATATCTAAGTGTTGAAGTTGTTTCTACACGTATCTCCTATATGCATGATGTCTAAGTATCAAGACTGATTTTTTATATGTGTTTCCTATAGGCATGATATGAAGGTGTTAACTAATTGCCAAGCGAGTTCAACAAAAGAACCTAGAAACATGGTTGCTAATGCACACATAGAGGTTTTGAAAATATGGTACTTGAGGCAGAATTGATAATGACTTAGAAGCAGGATTTCTAAGATGCAAATGTGAAAATTCAGGATTTCAAAGAATGAGACAAGTCCTACGGGCATGATTTCTAATGCATATAAATCATCACCACAATAACCTATAGTCATGATTTCTACCTGAACCCAACAAAAATATATACATATAAAGTCCCTCCCCAGCTTTTACTAATAACCCCAAATATGTTTTACAAGATTGTTATTACAGGCCGATACGAATGAATTACATAATGAAAATCACTACACTATAGGGAGCCTTGGCAGGCCCAATGTCAATCCTGGAACCAGGCCTTCAAGCAAGACTGAGGTACACCAATAGTCCATAATACACCAAATGGCTTTTGGTGTGTCAAAGTTCCCAAGGGCCTCAGGACCCCGGGCAATGCTCACACCAGAACCTTTTCAAATAGATAGGTTTTGTAAACAAGTTTGGGAAAGGCCAGCCCCAGCGTGTCAGAGTTCGGAGGAGTCTCATGGACTCCTAGGTAGTGCTCACATTGGAGGGGAAGGACCCTAGATATCTAAGAGTAGGAGTTGAAAAATAGTATATAAAGGTAGGAGACAGTTTTAGAAAAAAACAGCTTGGATTTTAGAAGTTAACAGAAATAGATTACAAGATAACAAAAAGAACAGAACCATATCTTAGCAGATTGGTTCAGACATGGGTACCAATAGTCACAACAAGAGCAGGAACACTTGAATTATAGGCTGAACAGGGTCACAATTGAGTCAAACAAGGTTTCACATTGCTGAAGTTGACTTAGTTTATTAACTATTACTAGGTGGAATCATATAGACATGTATTTAGCAGAGAGAAACATACTGAAGGTAAAATGACTAATCAGACAACCATACAAAAAAGGTAGCAGGAATTTAAAGCACATTAGTCTAGAAAGAAGTACACAGAAATCATGAATTGATTAGGAACATGCTAAGGTAAATTATCAGCACATAGGACAGGACATGAATAGAGGCATGCTACATAGCAAACGGGAGCATCGAAGTCTAAAATAAACTATTACTATAAAACACATGGAACAACATAAAATAGTAAGAATAAGGCATAATGGTTAATGAAAAAAATGGTTAGGAATCAGATTTCAAAGACAGAAGCATATTGGAATTCATAATAAAACTAACGACATAGCATATAGAAGAAAACATGATCACACAAATAGGGGCATACCAGTTAAAAGATAGCAAGCAGGAAGGTGAAGGCAAGTTGAATCCAATAGTCTAGCCTTGTCTTTCAGCCGGCTAGACAGTGCAGCAAACACAAGTAACAGAAAGAATTAGAATGGAGAGTGTGTGTGAATAAGAGTTTCTGTGTGTGTACTTCTGTATATTTCTGAATGTGTTCGTGTGTTTGAAAGAAATCAGAATGGGGGTTTATATAGCATATAATAGAGTAAAACAAATAAGGTAAGGGAAATAAATTGCATACAAATAAGGCATGCAACATCAACTAATTAGTCAATTAGGGCTTGACGGGAATAAATTAACAGCAAGTAAAACTTAAATTAAGGAGAGTCTTTCACGGGGTAAATCAGTAGACAGAATTGATGCTAAATAAGGTAAGTAGTAAATCAATTAGAGGTCAGTCAAAACAATCAAAAGCCAGAAATTAAGCCAGCAATATAATTAAGGAAGGTAGTACTAATTACGAATCACATATAAGGAAAGGATAGGTAAAAATCTTTCAGAGGGATATCAATTTGAAAAGAAGCACAATTTCAGACCCTAATTAAGCATGTAAAACAATTAATTAGTTTACTTAACAGAGCCAAAGTGAACGGGCAAGAACACTGAGATAATTAATCGAATAATGGAAAACCTTAAGCATATCGAAACACAGAGATAAAACTCAAGCAAAGCAATTAATCGAACAGTAAATGAGAGAGGTCGGAGTTGAGCATTTAAACATTTTTAAAGCATTTGCAGAAACCCTATTGAGAATCAAAACCCTAGCTTTAGGGAAAAAATGATATCGGTTGATGATAGTGGTAAAAACGGAAGAATCCTAAAGAAAAACTATCAAACAAACTCCCAACACTTCAGATTTCGAGAGATCTGAACCTATTTGGCCAGAAATAATTAGGTTTGTACACAAATAAATAGGGGTAGAAAAATCTAGTTTAGACCAGATATTTGAAGCCATGAAAACACGAAAAAATGATAATAATCACAAACAATGGGTGAATACAGACGGATTCACCAAAAGACAGAGGGACTCGAACCAGGTCTGTTCGAATCTCTTCGAGATTCTGTCAAATAACATGGAAGTCGAACACCCAGTAGAGATAGGAGGCCAGATAAACCGAGAATCAAAGGAATAAACCATGAATCGAAGGGGTTATGGTGACAGTGGGTAAGGGTTAGGGGAGGTTAAGAGAGAAGAGAGGAGGAAGGGATTTAGGGGGCGGCGGATTTTTAGGAAAGAGTAGGGTTTGGGGGGGGGGGGGGNAAGAAATATCCTGGACCGTTGATCTCTGAGATCAACAGCCATGATTCAATATGGGGGTTTGGCGGGTTTAAAGAATTGGGTTATGGGTATTGGTTTAATTGGACTGGGGTAATATTTGGGCTAAGGTCCGAAATTAAACAAATTAAAAGAGACCATTTGTTAAACACTCAATTGATTTGATAAATAATTTATTAAAAAAAGTTAATAAATTATAAAAAAATGATTTTTCTGCATAAAAATAATTTAAAATAATTACTTAATATTATAAAAATACAAAAGGTTATTTTCTAGGTAAATAAGGTAATTATGCACACATAGGTTATTATTACAAAGTTATTGCAATTATAACCCTAAAAATGTAGATATGGCTATTCCTGCAATTAAAACTTAGTATAAATATAAAATGATAAAATTAAGCAAATAAAATTATAATAAAGCCACTTGTGATGCAATTAGTAATTATTATATAATAAAATACTGGGATAACAAATCCTTTAAAAATGCAGAAATTATGAAAAAATATTAATTGATGCTTATGCATTGTTTTGAAGATATATATGCATTTTGAAAAATATATAGAAAAAATTGGGTATCAACACCCACGAGAGTGGAATAAGCAACGACGAGGGCCGAAAACAGGAACTCAACGAAGTCGATGAACAAAGAGATATGGTTTATATAAGAATGCTTACACAAAAAATAGGAAGTAGAATGTTATTATAACAAGAAAGCAAAGGTCAGGCTGCTCAAAATCGGAGATTACATACTTAAAGCTAAAACCCAAGCGAGCAAAGATCTTAGGGAAGGTAATCTAGGAACAAATTGGGACGGTCTGTACAAAATCACAGCAAAATCAAATAAAGGATCATTTCAGCTAAAAACAATGGAAGGGACGCTACTATCAAACAACTGGAATATCAGCCACCTCAAATACTTTAACTTCTAAAGGAAAGAGTGTCCCCTAAGTCGTACTCTTTTTTCCCTCACTTGAAATTTGTCCTAGTTGGGCTTTCTCAAGGAGGTTTTTAACGAGGCGACGAAGGGAACACTCCAAGTCGAAGTACGCGAAGGATAAGCCCTGGTTACTATTTCATTGCTAGACCTCTCACTACTCTCCAGATTGACCAATGAAGGGACTAGATAGACCTGGACTGGGACTGGAACGCTAGCGAACACCCAAAATCTGTAAATTCCTCCAAGTATGTAACAAATGCAACACTGTCAAGGCAATAAACTTTACACTTACTAGCGTATTTCTCTCAAATTCAGGTTATATTCGACCTCGCTCGAACTAACACCTACCGTCCCTCGGCCATAATTAAATTCAGGTTATGTTCGATCTTGCTCGAACTAACACCTACCGGCCCTCAACCGTAATGAAATTCAGGTTATGTTCAACCTCGCTCGAACTAACACCTACCGGCCATCGGCCATAATTAAATTTAGCTTATATTCGACCTCGCTCGAACTAACATCTACCGGCCCTCGGTCATAATTAAACTTAGGTTATGTTCGACTTCCCTCAAACTAACACCTACCAGCCCTCGACCATAATTAAATTTAGGTTATGTTTGACCTCACTCGAACTAAAACCTACCGGCCCTCGGCCGTAACTAAACTCAGGATGTGTTCAACCTCGCTCGAACTAACATCTACCGGCCCTCGACCACGACTAAGTTCAAATATGTTCGACCTCGCTCGAACAAGAAACAAAAGCAAAAAAACACGCTAGTAAAGAAAAACTAATTGTAGAAAAGGAAACAGATGCAAAAAACAATATGTTAATTCCATTTGATACTTAAACAGTTTTTAAAAAGGTTCCTGAAGATGCCAACAAAAATACACAAGCTCACAAACAAAATCAAAAAGAAGGAGAAAAATTATTTGTCGCCGCTGTCGAGATCTTTAGCACCATCGCCGTGGCCATCGATACCTGGGCTGTCTCGATCCTCCCCTTCATTATCACCGTTGACTTTAGGGTATGAAGCATCATACCAGGCGTTATCTTCAAGCTGGTCCACGCCCCGTCCCCCTCATCATCACCAGCCTCAGGCGTCGCGAGATCATATCCACAAGCAACCCGAGCCTTGCGGGCCTTAACACGAACATCATCAAGGGCGATCGCAGAAACAGACACCACCATACTAAAATCTCGAAACACATCCAACTGGGCTTCAACATGAATCCATTCCTCGTACAGGTCCCGGGGAACATTGGGGAAATTTGAAGTTCGGGAGGAAGACGGTTGCACAAGCAGTTGAGCCTTTTCAGCCTCTAAGGTGGCCACCTGGTCCTGGAAGAGGGAGTTGTTTTTTTCCAGCTCTACGATCCTGTCCTCCAATATATCTTCTTTTTCCTTCGCCGTAGACTGATCAATCTACCGCTCGTCCCGGAGAGTCCTATTCGCCAACTTAGCATCTCCAATTTTCTCCGAGCCTACGGGAAGACCCCGCCTTCTCAAACTCGCTATGATTCTCGGCGACTTCGCCATGAAGGACCTCTTTCTATAACCAGCACTGTTCCAATTGCCTGTGCAGCTCGACCACTTGCATCTGTAGGTCAACACATTGGGCCTTTACGACCTTGTTGACTTCGAGCTCTTCCTCCCTACTTCTCAACATCCTCTCAAGGACACTACACTTCTCGTTGATTCTCACCAGCTCTTCATCATTCTCCTTCAATTCATCACAAAGGTCCTGCAAATTTTCGCCCTCATCAAACCTCCTGCGAAACTCCCGGTACTTTCCACAATACTCGAAATATTTGCATTGCAGCCTCTCAAATTTTTCCTTACGCTTATCCTCCCTTCGGGCGCTTTCAATCTCTAAAATCATGGTCTGCAGTCATAAAAAGAAAAATGAGAAGGAAAAAAAAATGAGAACATCCCCACTAACAAAGTTAAAGCACTAAACAAAAAAAAACAAGCAGAAAGACGAAGCCCTAAAATACTCACCCTGAGAGCAAGGCCGGCTATGCTCCTCGACAAGGTAACATCCTCCAACTCTTTGAGGGTTTCACCCTCTACGTCGGAGCAAAGAGGGACGAGGGTAGGGACGGCGTTCTATGTATTCTTTTAAAGATCATGATCCATGGGGATCACAATGGTCCTCGTAGATCCCTCAAGCCTTACCTCGAGCTGGGTAAACCCTTCCTCTATCATCCTCAGGTCATCAACAACAATGTCTGAACCCGTCTCATAGCCGCCTTCGGCAACGCCTTTTCCTCTTCCATCTGCCTGCAAAGAAGTATCCTCAGCTGGCTGCGAAGTCGACAGCCCTCTTGCCGTGAAGTGTTAGAAGCCCTAGTGGCCGGCCCTTAGGCTTCCGTCATCGCAAAAGGGAGAGACACGCCCTCATCGGCCTCCGCAGGCCTCAGAATCTCAGACACCGGCCCGATATCGTTTTCAATGACAATAGTCACCGTCTCAAAAAGTGTAAAACTACCCACCACCGAGCCAACTGCCCGGAAAACCCCGTCGCCAATGTCCACCGATCTCCTCTTACGGGGAATCATGTCCCCATCACCTGGCAACGACTCATCTTTCTCATCTATGAGGTACAAGGGAGAAGTCGAAGGGTCCGCTGCCGAAGTCTCTGCAAAAAAAGATTGAGCTGATGCGAAAGCAGCAGCGGGCGTGGCCGAGGAGTGAGCAGAATCAGTCGCGGTTTTAGAAGGGGTAGAAACCAAAGATGCATCAACTTTCCTCTTATGAAACGCAGGTGTGGGAGCTCTTGACCTCCTCGAGGACCCCCTATATGAAATTAAAGGAAATACAAAGGGATAAGATAGCCAGCCAAAACAAACCACAAAAGAGAAATAACTAACAAGACAAAGACAAAAGTAACTTACCAGTAGAGAGGAGAGCCTACCCAAACCTCTTAAAGAAGCCTAGCCACTCACGAATCCCCGCAATGTGAGGGAGGAATCGACCGACCCAACCAAAAATAACCTCGCCCATGGAGGAGGCGAGGTCTTGGCTGCATAAGAAAAGGACGAGAGGTCAGAATCCACATCTAAGCAAAATAAACTAAGAACCTATATGCAAGGGAGTGAGGCGCTTACGAGTGCAATTCCAAGCTTCAGGGAAGCCGTCGACATTGGACACTATGTCCTTAGTTCTAACAAAGAAAAAGTTGAGTCAGAACTGGCGGTTAGCCTTGTCATCCATCTCCAACACCAGGCATTTTCCTCCTCGGTGGCGGAGGTTCAACATCGTTCCCCTATGAAAGCTAAGGACAAACAGGTACATCAGGTGTCGAAGT
This sequence comes from Nicotiana knightiana, assembly GCA_005239525.1. Taxonomy (NCBI): domain Eukaryota; kingdom Viridiplantae; phylum Streptophyta; class Magnoliopsida; order Solanales; family Solanaceae; genus Nicotiana; species Nicotiana knightiana. The sequence continues at coordinate 236,715 of ML423609.1, forward strand.
GTGATCTCGACCCCGACCAACTCTGTGAACTTGGTGAGCATCCTTATGAGCTTGTAAACATACGACGCAAGTTGAGCCGGCAAACACCGTAGAAATGATAGAATCCCTCTGCCATTGGAAGGATAAGAAGAGTGTAGCCGGCGTGAAAGGGTTAGGCGTAAAATACGCAATACCCAAGACGATGGTGTTGCACCGCATCCCTTCCAGCAGAGATCAACTCAACGTGATCAGGAAGGCCGTACTTTGCCTTGAGCTCTAACAAATCAGCCTCTTTCATCGCCGACTTAAAGGTTCTGGGTTCGGCTTCAGGAAGTTTCGATAAACTAGACCCAACATCGGGGTTACGAGGAACAATCTCTTCCACAGACTGGAAGCTTCTGTCCTCTGCAGCAATGGGAATGTCACCCCCAAGAGGAGAAAGAAGAATCGCTAGAGGGACCGGGTCACTTCCTTTGCTGGGCCCAGAAGGTATGTTCGACATATTTTGAACAAAAACGATGAAGGTATCAAACAACGGAGAATTAAAAACAATAAGGATCGATGGAGCAGAAGGAAAAGATTCACAACAATGAAAGAGGAAGAAGAAGATACAGGGATTTGGTGCAAGAATTTCGTAAAGTTTTAAATTATACCCTCACATCCCTATTTATAGGAATTCAAGCATCATAACCAGGAAATCAATTCAGCATTACCTGGCACCATAACCGGAGCGACAGATTCAATCAAAATATGCATGCGAAACGAAATAACGCATCAGAAAAATGTGTCATAATGACTCATAACGTCATGACGTAACCTTGATTCATGGACAACACAACTCCAGAGTTTGCGGCTCACAAAGGGCCACGTTTCCAGCTCGCCCCAATCTTCACGACCCGATCAGCTTGTCCAATCGTTTCGACCGCAATAAACTAGATCCACTCATCAAGCCCGCCTGAGGCTGGCCTCAATAAGCGGATGGGCTAACTGTCTGGGTCAAAATCTGCCCTAGAATATGTAAGATAAGATAACACAAAAGAAAGAGTCATTGAGCCGTCGTTAGTCAAGGTAGACTACGAAACAACGAGACTCGTGGTCGAGATGTCAATAATGGTCGAGGTCGAACACCATTGATGAAGATGTAATGACTAGTTTTCAAAATAGGATATTAAAGAGAATATTCTAGTGGATATTCTCTGCACTTGTACTATTAGGATTTATAGAAATGTCTCATATAAATAGACAAAGAGACAATGATATGGGGCACATGAGATTTATTTTGAAAAGAATAGACTTTTGACAAAAGATTCTCTCTTTTACTAAGATACAAACACTACCTTTTCATCAAGATTCTCATCCATATCGTTCCATACTTTTTCATAAGATTCAAGAATAATTTGAGCATTCTTGGATTTGTCTGTCACTCATCATTGTCAGAAGAAACAGCTGTTTAGTTCATCCTTTATCGGGTGAATCACTCCTCCTATTTACTTAAATGTCATTTATTGTTATTCATTCGCTATTGAATGTTACATTAATTCTCATACTTTTTGGAATAGTTATTGCATGTTGTCATTCTTCTACCATATATGTTTGATGCTAATTACATTTTCAGAACTCACAGCTAAAAATATTATTATTAACTAAGTTTAACTCATTATCATATAAATTTAAATATTTAAACCAAGAATTATATTTTTTGATCAAACAGTTAGCATAGTTATGTACACAATCCCACTACTACTAGGATTACATGGTTAATTATTTACCGATTATATGAGAATATGAAGCTCTTTTAGTACAAATGGGTGAAAATCATTTTCCTATATATGCCAAATTAAGTCGCAAACTTTTAAGCAAAGCCAGAGACCAAAGCTTATAAAAAGTACTACATTATCATTCAAACTATCGTGCGACTCTATCTACACAAATAGAGTATTAGATAATACAAAGACACGTTTGCATATGCAATATGCAGATTTGCATGTGACGAGATCCGAACTCACGGATCATTTGTCAGTGGCTTAATTGTTGTAATAATGTAATTTGTTGCAATATATAACTTAAATTATAGTAGTACTTCTTTCATTTTACTTTATGTGACATCATTTCTTATTAGCCCATTATAAACCAAAGACAATGATATATTTTTATATTTTATGTAACTTTAAATTTTTTATTTTACTAAATAATAATTTTTATAGTTATATAAATATCACGATAGGTTTAAAATGACAAGTTCCAAAATTATACTAATCATGTTAAGAAAATTTGTGCTATCAAATATATACTTAAACTATAGTAATCCCATTATTCATTTATGTGACACTAATTTATTCTAAAATGTCACGACTCAAAATCTAACCAGGGTCGTGATGGTGCCTATCGTGTTACAAGGTAAGCTTATTTCAAAAATATTACTACTAAATCAGTTATATGAAATTAATAAAATATTTTCAACCTTTAGATTTCTCATAAACAACTAAATCTGATTATAAATAATATGAAATAAGGAAGACGGGCCCCAAAAATGGGGATGTCACTAAGTCACAGGCGTCTTAAATTATGAACTAAGATATAGTACTGTCTAAAAGAATATATGGTAAAATGAGTAACAAGGTCCTGCGGACGCTGGCAGCTACCTTGCAATCTCCACAGTTAGCCGGCATGAAATCAACGATCGCCACGCTCCAACTCACCTGGATCTGCATCTGAAGTTCATGGTGTAGTATGAGTACAACCGACTCAGTAGTAACAGAGATAACTAAGGAACTGAGTAGTAATGACGAGCTAAGCAAAACAGCCCAATTACTTATTTCTTCACAATTTATCAATAACATGAATAAACAAGTAAATTCCCATAACTTAGTAAATGCTACAAAGAAATTTAACAGATAACACAACAACAAAAAAAGTGAATACGGCCTCAAATCAGTGTCATTCCGTTACTCATCACTCACACTCAGTACTCAACACTCTGCGCTAAGCACAGGCATCTCACGTGATATCATATCAATACTTGGATCCGCACGGACAGCTCACGTGCTACAAGGACAGCTCACGCGCTATAATATCAATACCTGGATCCTTACTGATAGCTCACGTGCTACGCGAATAGCTCACGCACTATGGTATTAATATCTTCACAACCAGGCCCTCAGCCTCACTCAGTCATGTACCTCTCCAGCCTCACAATCCACCACAAATAAGGGGACACAGCCCACATCGAGTATCACAACATATCAGTAAAATAATAGAGACTGAGGTTAACATGTACAATAATTTCTATGACTGAGTAGAAATAATGTGGGCATGAATAAAGCCTAAACATGATCTCTAACATGAAGGCAAACAAGTTCAACAACAATTAAACACATAACCACAGATAATAGCTATTGGGCCTCACAGCCTCACGGGATGGACCAAGTCTCAATCCCTCGTGGTGCACACCCACACGCCCCTCACCTAGCATGGGTATCACTTCCACGCAATCACATGATATCGAATCTCTGGGTTTATACCCTCAAGGCTAGAGTTAAAACTGTTACCTACCTCAACCGCGTAAAAATCCTATTCTGGGATGTCCTCGTCCCTCGACTAGGTCTCCAAAAGCTCTGAATCTAACCACAATCAGATTAATACCATCAACATATGCTAAAGAATCGAATTTCACAATAAAAACTACATAAATATGCGAAAAATCCAAAATCGGTCAAAACCCGGCCCCGGGGCCCACATCTCGAAATCAGTCAACAATGACAGAATCAAAACCCTCGTCCTCTCCCGAGTCTAACCATATAAATTTATCAAAATCGGACTCCGTTTGGTCCCTTAAATCCGTACCTAAATCTCTCCAAAACTCAAGCCCTTACCCCCTCAATTTCACCCTAAACTCCTACACATTTCATGTCTAATCAATGGAAAAACATCATAAACGCATGTAATTAATCCCGAACAACTTACCTCAGTGATGTCTCTTGATTCTCCCTTGAAAAAAACTGCCCTAGCTCAAAAATCCGTTCAACAATGGTGGAAAAAGGGAAAAATTTCGCGAAAGGGTTAGTTATATAGGCTCTGCCAGGGGTTTCCGCACCTGCGGACCCTTCTTCGCATCTGCGGTGCCGCACTTACGGAAATCCCATCGCAGGTGCGATTTTTCATTAAAAGCCTCGAGTCCCGCATCTACGATTGCATCCTTGCACCTGCGGTTCCGCAGATGCGGTCACACCATCGCTCTTGCGTCCTCTGCCGCATCTGTGGTTGCTCCCTGCATCTGCACCCATCGCACCTGTGGTCCCCACTCTGCAGGTGCGGACACACCAGAAGACTGTGCACCAGCAGCATTTTCCAAACTCTAAACTTTCTGTTAACCATCCGAAATCATCCCAAGGCCCTCGGGACCTCAACCAAAAGTACCAACATGTCATAAATCATTACCCGAACCTAGTCGAACCTCCGGAACACCCAAAATAACATCGGAACACCAAATCAACCTCAAATTCAAGCCTAAGAACTTCTAAACTTTCAAAATTCGCCGATGACACCGAAACCTACCAAACCAGGTCTGAATGACCTCAAATTTTGCACACACGTCACAAATTACATTACGAAGCTACTCCAACTTCCGTAATTCCATTCTGACCTCGGTACCTAATTTTTCACTGCTGACCAAAATCGCCAAATTTTTAACTTTCGTCAATTCAAGCCTAATTCTACCACGGGCCTCCAAATTACATTCCGGACTCACTCCTAAGTCTAAAATCATCCAACGAAGCTAATCGAATCATAAAAATCCAAATCCGAATTCGTTTACTCATAAGTCAACTTCTGGTTGACTTTTCTAATTTAGCTTCCTAATTAAGAAACTAAATGATCATTTCACTCCAAAATTACTCCGAACCCAAACTTACCAACTCGACACAACTCAACACAACTGTACAACACATAAATAGGCAATACATAGGGGAAATGGGCTATAAATACTCAGAACGAATGACCGGGTCGTTACCAAAAAAGAATAGCATCTTTTTATTTTTCAACTAAATTTAACTTAATATTTTTATTTACCCATAATTACCCTCTTTAATTTGATAATTATAAAATTAACATGATATATTTAAAAATTCACAAATTTTAAAACTCTTAGTTTTTTTAAGGAAGATTACCTACATTAAATTTGGCACGAATTATAAGTTCCATCTTTAAACTGTTAGTAGTCTTCATTAGCCCCTAAACTTGGTTATTTGATAATTGTTACTCTCTTGGATGTTGATGTGATAAAGAGCATAAATAAAGTCTCGTATCAGATGAACAAATCACTTTTCGTGATATTTGATAGTCGTTACTCGTTACACCCTAAGCATTTGGTTATCATATAAAGAAATTTTATTGGGTTTTGGAACGGATATAAGGTTTTTCGTTAAAATAAATTAAATGTAATATTCTCTATTTTTGGCTTAAAAGAGCAAGCGCCACATCATTAAAAAGAGTTTGAATGTGTCACTTTCTCACTTGAATGATCTTTTGAGTAAAATGGTAAAACAAAATAAGTAATTTTTTATACAACAAAAAATGATATTTTGAGTCAAAGAACAATGATAAGTAGCTTTTCTGATTTAAAACAAAGTAACTTATTCATTAGTTTAATGATTGTTTAAGCAATGAAGTTCGCGCGTGGGAGTGAAGAAATTGGTAGGAGTAATGGATTTTTTATAAACCCAAAAATATAAAATATGGGTCCACTAATTTGTAAGATAAAAGAGGCCTCACACACAAATATAGTAATTGTGTAAGGCAAAAATATCAAACTTACCTCTCTGTCCTAGAGTTCGGAACCCAATTACTGGGTTTCTGCACAAAAGTGATGCTAATATATGAAAAAAAGAAAAGTTACATTTTTATATATATCGCGGTAATATACCGCGCTATACATTAACATAGTTTATCTGTTAATGTATAGCGCAGTATATTACGGCGCTATACATATATAGCGCCCATATTTAACGCATTATGCACTGACGATTTGACTGTCAGGTATAACGCATGAAAATACAGCGTTATACCTTTTTTTTAAAACCCTTCTTCCCCACGATCAGAACACTCCTCAACCCCCATTTTTTTTCATTTCTCCCAACACCACGGTCCCCCCACCCATTTCTTCTTCAAAAAAAAATCTTGTGGGCCCCACCCGTCACACAAAACGCCAAGAACGTAGGTTCGTGTTATTGTGGTTTCATTGTTTCAGACTCAAATTTTTAACTAATTCACTTTCCAAAAATCATAAATCGAGGTATTTCGATTTATTTTATGTCGAAACATGTATAATAATGCATATTAGTTGACTTGAATTTGTTTCCATGTCGTTTTGTGTTTTATTTAGGAAACTAGTATGTTATATTTATCCGGACTTAGATATTAGTGTCCTTAAAAAAATGTAAATTTGAGAAATAGTTTTTTCTATTTATAAAAATATTAATTAATATCTTTTACTGTTTTATATGTATTTTTGTGCATGTTATGTGATTAAAATGTATTTGTTGTTTATATTTAGTTTAGATTATTTATTAGCGTAGTAAAATGTAGAACTTTTTAGCGTAGTAAAATGTAAAGCCTTTTAGCGTAGTAAAAAGTAGAGTATTTTAGCATAAAATTCATGTAGTTTAAGTATCTCTTATACTGGTAGATGAAATACAAACTTTGTACAATTAAATAATTAATAATTAATAATTTAAATTATAAAACAAACACACAAAATTATAAAAATATTGAATTTGACACACATAATTATTCATGATAGTTTGGTGCTTTTGGGCCTCAAATATCGAGCCTGGAACTCATAGGTATATATTTTATTCAATTAAATAATTAAAAATTAATAATTTAATGTATACAACAAACACACGAAATTATAAAAATATTGAATTTGACACACATAATTATTCATGATAGTTTAGTGTTATTGGGCCTCAAATATCGAGCCTGGAACCCATAGGTATATACTCTGTCTAATCAAATAATTAAAAATTAATAATTTAATTTATAAAACAAACACACAAAATTATAAAAATATTGAAATTGACACATACAATTATTCATGATAGTTTGGTACTACTTAGCCTCAAATATCGAGCCTGGAACCCATAGGTATATACTCTTTCAAATCAAATAATTAAAAATTAAAAATTTAATGTATAAATCAAACACACGAAATTATTAAAATATTGAATTTGATACACATAATTATTAATGATAGTTTTGTGCTACTGGGCCTCAAATATCGAGCCTGGAACCCATAGGTATATATAATCTGTCCAATCAAATAATTGAAAATTAATAATTTAATTTATAAAACAAACACATGAAATTATAAAAATATTGAATTTGACACATATAATTATTAATGATAGTTTGGTGCTACTAGGTCTCAAATATCGAGCCTGGAATCTATAGGTATATATACTCTGTCCAATCAAATAATTAAAAATTAATAATTTAATTTATAAAACAAACACACGAAATTATAAAAATATTGAAATCACAATAGCTTGGTGCTACTGGGCCACAAATATCGAGTCTGAAACCTAATAGATATATATACCCTGTCCAATTAAATATTGTATAACTCAAAAAATTAATTATTTAATTTACAGAGTAAACATACAATTAATGTTGTTTAATTTACAGTTGACGACATGGACGTGCCGCTTATACATCTCGGCCCTTACTCCGCTGAGCTATTAGCGCTACAGGGCGATCATAGGCCCGCCCACGTATGGGAGGGAGAGTTACTGTCCCAGATTCTCCGTGCTAGGAGAGTGGACGACCTGTGAGATTTTTTAAGGGACAGAGATCTCCATCATCGTGTAGTCTAGCGCCTACAAGATACAGGATTCTATAGGATTTTTCAGATCAGGCGGCTGTAGCTCGACTGGGCTTTGATCACGGCGTTGATTAAGCGATGGCGACCGGAGACGCACACTTTCCACCTGCCCATTGGTGAGGCCACCATCACGCTGCAGGACGTGGAGGTTTTATATGTCCTTCCCGTTGATGGCATGGCCGTTGCACTGCCTTTTGCTATGAGATATATGGCACATGCGCAATATTTGGACATGCTACAGCAGCTCACGGGTTTCAGGCCACAGGACGAGGATGCATCGTCGGGGGCCAGTCGGATGAGTTTGACCGCTATTAGACAGCACCTGGAGATACTCCACCCCGACATCACTGACGATACAGACGAGCTACATATTACCCGGTATATGAGATTGTTGTTGCTTCTTCTATTTGGGGGGATCTTGTTCCCAAACACTTCGGGGAACCTAGTCAGCCTGCGGTTTCTTCATCATATTCAACTGCTAGATGAGTTACCCTTTTACAGCTGGGGTGCTGCTGTTCTCGCCTACATGTACATGCAGATGTGTCGGGCGAGCATGTGCACCCAGAGTGACGTTTGTGGTTTTCTGCCGCTTCTACAGGTGACAACATATTCGAATAATCTGTTCATTAGTTCCAATTCTACCTATTTAGAATTTATCTTAAACATTACGTCAACTTTGTATGTTAGGTTTGGGCCTGGGAGCGGTTCCTGCAGTTTCATCCACCTCTACCACCATTACCTCCTAATGTACCACCTCCGTTTCTCCCTCTAGCTAGGAGGTGGGTTCTCCGCCGTAGAATTGCGCGAGAGTATGATGCTCATCATAATCTCCCCCTCTGCAGGGATGTATTGGATCTGCTGGAGGGCGCACAGGTAAATATGTACCTAAACTTACTTAGTATAGATTAACTTAGTGTTGCGCATACTCAAATTTTGTGTTCTTATTTGATAGTTCATCTGGACGCCATACAACGACGATTTGATAGGTGGCCTGCCAGATTATTGCTCAGCCGGCCGACTGATTTGGAGCACTTCTGCCCCGCTGATATGCCTCGATATTGTGGAGCATCATGCCACGGAGCGGGTACTTTGCCAGTTTGGCCGTCCACAGTATATACCGAGGGGGCCTACATGGAAGCCTGCACATTATCAGAGGGATGATCGTTCCAGGGCGGACGATGCATTTATAGCATGGGTAGCGGCGCAGGTCCATACTTGGGACCAACGAGATCACGTGATTCCGCCCCCACCTACATAGATCCAGGAAGAGACTATTCAGATGTATATGTCCTGGTACCGCCACGTTACCTGACTTTTTATTGGGAATCCCATTCATCAGGCTAGCGATCGGTACGTTCCATATGTCGGGCGGCACGAGGCCCTGGTATATTTTCTGTTATTATTAATTATATAACTGTAACTTAGTGCAATATATGTAGTTTATATTTTATACGTCGTATAAGCTATTGGACTACATACAGTCTATTAGATGGGACTGCAGATGCAGGAGCATATCGTCGATCCTACGGCCACCTTGCAGGATTACGACCGGCGATTGGTAGAGGTGGCTGCCCGGACACTGCAGCGAGCCCGAGAGGATCAACGCCTGGGACACGAGCCAGATTATGTGGATCCAGGGCAGTACGAGCGAGGCAGGGATGTCGCACGAGGTGGTGGTGCTCGACGAGGTGGTGGTGCCGGACGAGGTGGGGGTGCCGGACGAGGTGGGGGTGCCAGACGAGGTGGGGGTGTCGGGCGAGGTGGTGGCCAGTAAGGGAGCGTTGAGGCCCCTGCTGATGATGTTGCTGCTGATTTGCCGGGTGGCCTACATGAGACGGACATGCCATCATACAGCCTTGGGATGCATCTCACTCCAGGGACTTCGCAGGTGACCCCGTCAGGTCCATTTTTTAGCACAGGCATGGACCTTGCTGGAGGGTACATACTACCCAGGCCCATCTACCGTTGCTGAGGATCGGGCGATCCGAGATTTTCATAGTGGGCGTCGGCTGAGTTATGGCTCATCATCACAGGCGCAGGTATGGTTTTCTTAGTATTGAATTTAAATTTGTGTTTATTCTTCTCATTTATTTTCCATAACTTTATCAACTTCCTTTTTAGGCTTCGTGCGATGCTGACATGGCTGCGACATATGATTACATTTAGAAGCCCGAAGAGATCATGGTAAGACAATTTAAATTGTTGTTACTTATTATATACTTTTCTATACTGAGCTTTCTATTCTTATGTAGGTTTCTATTGGACCGACGACCCCTTCTACCAATCCTGGCAGCACCACTGATGATCATCCTGCGACGCATCCGGCTATAAGGAGGCGACTTGATGATGACGATCCCGATAGCGCACCCGGGCGGGATGGGATGCGCCTCAGGCCAGCGGCTGCGTTGAGGCACACCGGGTGCGAAATACATTGATTTTCTTTCCTTTTTTTTTTTTTTTTTTTTTTTTTTTTTTTTGTATTTGATGTAAATAATAACAATAATTTTTATATAATATGCACATTACTTTTTTATTTTCTCGTTCATTTTTTACTTCCATACTACAACACAAACATTAAAACTTAACTTCCAGTACAACTAAAGAAAATAAAGTTCAGTACAACTAACAAAATTAAAGTTCAGTACAACTAATGAAAATAAATTATAGTTGAAAACATAAAAATAAAGTAGTACAATAAACACATACATGCCATGTACCTCGGTAGAGCTGCAAATGACTTATCCCAGTTACCATAGACAATTTCAAACGCTCGTTTGCGCCCGAGATATGCCTTTATTTCGGTAAGGGTATGGCCATATTCCTGGTGGACTGATGTAATGCACTCTTTGATTTTATACCTTATGGACGCTTCAAGGTGTGGAATAAGGACAAGAGAAATCAAGTCAATATCCAAGTTGAAGTGATTCCCGTTGAATGTGTCCATTTCACATGTGTGGGTGGGAATGTATTTACTCACTTTCCACAGACCTGTCTTCTTATTGCTTGCACGCAACATCCAATGACATGGCCAAAACCACTAGCGTCAAGAAACCTTGTATACAACGGGACTTGACTCCCATACCATCATCTCACGACACTCTTTTACGTTGTGCATTTTATAAGCCCTGCTTACGTGCGCTTTATCAGGAAAAAGCATGCCCTTTGCCAGCACTGTTGGTCTAGACTCATCCCATATTGCTGTCCAAATTTCATCAAAATCCCTTGTGAGAGCTTCCACATCCAGAATGCTTGTCAAGTTATCAAGGTAAGGAGTCTCCCTTGAATGAAACGACACTTGGGACTCAGACACTCTTCGTCTAGAGGGGGGGGGGGGGGAGCA